>JBAMNC010000941.1:495000-587500 GCA_037902135.1 Cetoscarus ocellatus | reverse complement strand
TACCAAGTATAGAATCTTCTCTGCTTCACTTTTTTCTCCTACAACAATGTGCAGTCATTAAATACATTAAAATGGTCCTGGTGTCCACTACAGTTGTCATTCATTTAATGACTGTTATTTCAAAACAGAAATAAAGAAACTGTTTTCAGATGTAAAAATATTCTTATGGACATGTTACTGAACAAGAATATATATAATTATCATGGAAAAAACAGCAGTTGATTAAGAATATTTGACTTGCCTCTCCTCATTGCACAAAATGTGGTTTTTGGGATGTCAGCCATCTTGATAGAGAAAAAAAGTAAAGTTCGCAGCATGCAAACCCATCACATGACACATCACTGGAAAGCCCAGGATGTCCTCTACAGAATGATATAGGGCTTGAAAGGGTAACTCTAAATACTTAAGGGAGATACAGGTGAACGAAATGTCCACTATAAAGGACATACATGAATGGGCCGGGTCTCAGGAGGATATCCAATTAAATATACATAAAAACAGATTTGAGAATCATTAAATTCTGTTTCAGTGCACGATTTGCCCAATGTTCTAACTGGTGGGCTGTAAAAAAGGCAGTTCAGGGACTGCATGTGGCTCCCGTTGTCAAGTTTACATGAGAGTAACAGGTAAAATGACTTTGAAAATGTTGTTGGGTAAGATATCTGGAAAAAATAAACACCAGTGCCCCCAGATGGGACACATCCCGTTTTAAACTTCTGTCCTAACAATAGCAACATGGCACATTTGGTTAAAAGTCCTCAGTGAACACGTTAAGCCCTGAAAACCACAACACCTGCAAAGAACTGAACAGTTCAGGTTATTTCACCTTTTTAAGATTATAAATGTAGTGAAATAAAAACAATATAATTAGCAACTTTTGAAGGAAAAAAAAACTTTTTGTGTTGTTTTTTCTTTATCTGTAAACTCAGTAAGTTCAGTCATGTCCTTAATGAGATTAACCAGTTCTATTACTTAAATAATTTTTGTTTTGATCTAATGTCTGATCTAGTTTCAAACTGATCTTATTTGGCTTTCAAAGCAGATTTTAATGATTAATTTTAAAGATTAGATATTTTATATTTATTCAACAATAACTTCCCAACTTGTGAATATTTTACTTTATTCATTTGTGTTTAATTTTGTTTTTTTAGTGTCAGATGTTCTTATGTTATTACATGAAAACTGTCATAGTTACTATACAAAAATGTATGATTTTATTCTGCGGAGTAAAAATCTCTATTGAACAAAACAAGTAACACGATTAATAATGTTACTAAAATCATTCAAAACAATCTGATATGGTTATTAAACACTAATATTTGTTTCAAAATTTTCCAGCTCCACAGTGAAAACTGATTTTACTGAATCATCTTTAAAGTCTAAAATTTATGATTTTTGAGACTGTGTTTGGTTGTTAACATTTTAAAGCAGTCCACACATTTTTCTCCTGATTTTCAGCGGCGCTTGTGCTGTTGTGTGTGCGAATTGTGTGTTTGAGAGGAGTGTTTGGTACCAGATCAAGTTCAAGAATGAAGAGAGGAAAGAACGGGGAGGAGGCGGCTGCAGATGGAGAAAACAACACTGGGTCAGGTACGACAACACGTTAAGTGAACTGCACATTAATGTCCCGTGACTCTGACACATAACTGACTGTATGACATATCTGTACCCCTCAGCTTCTGCAAAGAAGACAAAGAAGACTAAGGAGCCAGAGGCCCCGATCCTGTATGACGATCCTCCTGACAAAATGACCAGCAAAGACGGACGCAGTGCCAACATGAAGATCACCTCCTGGAATGTGGACGGGCTGAGGGCCTGGGTGAAGAAGGGGGGCCTGAATGTGAGTTTGAGAAAATATCAGAGACATTTCAAAATTTTACGACATTAGATGCTTGAACTTTCTTGTCTTCACAGTGGGTGCGTGAGGAGGATCCAGACGTCCTGTGCCTGCAGGAGACAAAGTGTGGAGAGAAAGACCTCCCTGCTGACATCACCTCAATGCCAGAGTATCCTCACAAGTACTGGGCTGTGTCACAGGATAAGGAAGCATACAGCGGTGTGGCCATGCTCTGCAAGACCGAGCCCATTAAAGTCACCTATGGCATAGGTGAGCAGTGATTCTAATCAAACTGTAGCGCCAGGCCTCCAGAACAGACTTTATCTATGAAGACCTGCTTCACAGAAACAGTTGGAGGTGTAGATGTTAAAGTAGTTGTTCTGTCATGTCATTTTATTTTATCAGAAAAAAACAGAACCAAGCAGTATTTTCAAATGTTGAGGTATCCAGAAAATTGCTTTGAACATACACCAATCCCCCACCTTATTTGGTACACCTGCTCAACTGCAAATAGCTAATCAGCCAATCACATGGCAGCAACTCCACACATTCAGGCATGTATACATGGTTAAGACAGCCCACTTTAGTTCAAAATGAGCACCAGAAAGGAGAAGAAAGGGAATTGAAGCAACTTTGAATGTGGTATGGTTGTTGGTGCCAGATGTGCTGGTCCTAGTATTTCAGAAACTGCTGATCTGCAGGGATATTTAAACAAAACCAACCTCAGTGTTTATAGAGACTGGTTTGAAAAAGAGAAACTACCCAGTGAGTGGCAGTTCTCTAGAGCAGTGGTTCTCAGCTGGTCTGGCTTTGGGACCCACCATCACCCCTAATTTCAAGCTGCACCCCAAGTCGAGGGAAATTTTCAACATCTCAAATTTATTTAATAAAAGATACTGCACTTTGAACCTGGGATGGTTCAGGATATCACAGTATGCCAACACAAAAAAAGTTTGTGAGAAACCAAAATGACCTGCATGTGGCGATGCTAGAGAAGGAAATACTGCCTTTGACACTCAATTAGCTACATTTTAATTAAAACAGAAAAATGCATCTTAGGAACACAAAGTCTTAAGTAATAAAATTCAATCATTAGCACTAAATAAGCCATTGATCATGAGGCTGTCACTACAGACAAAACACTTAAGTAACTTTAGCCTTTTTTAACAGACTCAACAGAGCTTTAATGCACAAACATGAAATAAAACAGTCCAACTACTGAGAAGACATTTCAAAAAATATTAAAAATGTGTAGGATAAGCTGAGTACCCCCCTGTTTACCAAGAACAGAAAGTGAGGCCACAGTTCACTTCAAAAAATGCTGCTTAGTCTGATGAGCCTCAATTTCTGCTACAACATTCAGATGGTGGGGTCAGAATTGGGCATGACCATGTTAGGCCCGGTAGCTTGTTCTTTTATGGCCGCTTCATTCATCATTTTGCTCCAGAGATTAAAGGTTAAATGTCAATTTAATTTAAATTAATCTATTTCAATGTGCACTACATTGCCTTACTCTATATCGTATTTGACAAAATGTCAGTAAATCTTGAGAATTCAATACATTTTTTAGCCCTAGACTGAATAAATGGGTGTGAATTTGGGGGGAGATCAGGGTTCTGAATGCTAAGCATACCAGTTAGAGCATCATTTTACTTGAGTCAACTCTCAGTAAGATCATAAATTATATCTTACTGTTCCTTCAAGACTCTTAATTTTCATAATAAATACAAGTTAAGCCTTGCAAGACATATTCTGTTCTTTTAAAGGCAACGTATTGAAACGTTAATTAAACCTCCCGTCAATCCTCTAGGCAAAGAAGAGCACGACAAAGAAGGCCGCGTCATCACTGCTGAGTTCCCCGACTTCTACCTCATCACTGCCTACGTGCCCAACGCCAGCAAAGGCCTCGTGCGCCTTGATTACCGCAAAACCTGGGACGTGGACTTCCGGGCGTACCTGACCGAGCTGGACGTACAGAAGCCTCTAGTGCTGTGTGGCGACCTCAACGTGGCACATCAGGAAATCGACCTGAAGAACCCCAAAGGAAACAAGAAAAACGCAGGCTTCACCCCAGAGGAACGAGAGGGCTTCACTCAGCTGCTGGCGTCCGGTTTCGTCGACAGCTTCAGAGAGCTCTACCCGGATCAGACCAACGCCTACTCCTTCTGGACCTACATGATGAATGCTCGCTCGAAGAACGTGGGCTGGAGGCTTGATTACTTCTTGCTGTCGTCCGGTTTGGTGCCAGGTCTGTGCGACAGCAAGATCCGCAACAAGGTGATGGGGAGCGACCACTGCCCCATCACTCTGCACATCGCCGTGTAGGCCAAGTTAGCTTTTACTGGTGTTGTAGTACTACTGTTAGCACTGGCCCATCATGGTTACTGGTGTGTTTTAGAAGAGATTACTCACCCTTGGAGGAGTTGCGCTTTCACCAAGCAGGTCAGTTTTGTTCAGTAAATCCTGGTGTTACATTTCAATGGTTGTGCTTAGTGCCCCAACGTGAGGGTTCCAGATAAATAAGAAGGTTTATATGAGTAATTTTGGTACCCATCCCATAGCGGCACATTGTACCAAACTGAACCAGCCTGCTTAGTGGAAACACAGCTTTACATCAGTGGAATTTCCTCATGGTAGAAGAGCTGCCAGAACGCTCTCTCAGTAGGGCCTGGTTTTTATCTTTATCAGTTGGTCAAAGAAATACTATTAAAAAATACCCAAATGTCCAATTCACGTGCATTTGTCGGTAAGCCCGGTGCTTAGGATTCTGTAAAGGAGCAACACTAAATATTCCAAAATGTCTAAGCTGAATTTAACTACAAACTTGTTACCCGTCGAATGTTATTGTCAAACTAAACCAAAAAATGTATCTTTGTTCTGCCATTAAAGTGTTCATTCTCTCTCCAAATGTAATTTTCTGTAGAAAAACATTCCCCAAAAATAAAGACTGAATTTATAAATAAATTTGATCTTTATTTTATTTAAAAGTTTTGATTTTTGCGTCAGTCCTAGAGGAAATTCATGATGTATCCGTCACACGTTCTTCTACATACATTATTCTGATGGTGCGTTTCATTTAAGTTGAATGTTATGTTACATCCAAGTTAAATACGTTCCCGGTAAGAGCTGGTAAAGTCAGGGTTCCCGGGGATCTTTCAACGACCAGAGTAGGGATGGGATTTGATTTTCTTGATAAAAATGCCATAATCAGTTATTCTTATTAATCTGATTTCTTTAACGCTTCCTTTATCAATTCCTGCTGATTTTCAGTGTGTACTAAAGTTGGCATCCATACATTTTCGGCAGCAACAATATCAAACATGATGCTCCTGAGATTCAAAGATGAGTGCCTTATTAAGTGGTTTTCACCTATTAAAAGCTGAGCATTAAGCATCTTTTTCTCGAAAACCCAGCCACTTTTTTGACCACTTCTGTCCCCATGATTACATGTTAGACTGTCATTTCTGCTCACTGTCTCAGATGAGAGTCTGATGTCCTTGATTTATGAGTCATGAAGATTGAAGTGGAAGGAATTAATGAGGGAGATGTTAAGCATAAAGACTTGCTGATAATCAATACCTTGAGAGAGTTGTTATTGACTCCCATCCCAATTCCTGGGTAGAAATTCTGAGCAAAAGGGGCATCCCCAGTGACACATCGACTTTGCAGCTCAGACAGTCATCCTGCAATCAAATGGAACGCACCATAATCACAGCACATCATAGAAATTAACCACAGAAAGTATTATGGAATTATGAGGAATTAGCTATGTGCTTAAATGTGGCAACTTCTGGTTTCATCAATAATCAGCAGCTTTGTTTCCAGATTACTCCACTTTACTGTAGTTACATCAAGATGTCAGAATCTGCTGCAGGAAAATGACAAACCCACTGCCAATGCCTGTCACCTTTAACCTGACACACCAGGTGGACTGTTTCCCATAGCCATGGCATATATTTCACATCAATCTGGGAAACATTTCATAGAAAGTGATTGGGAGGGCAGGACTTTCAAGAAAAACTTGAGGGTGATTTGCATAAATGTTCAACCTGTCTCTTTCATTCTGAGCTAGTCAGAGGCTTGAGGTTGCTTCTCACTCTTGGCACAACCAAAACAAGTTTGTGCTACTGCCTCTTTGTCCTGATAAAGAGGCTGAAAAAGCTTAGCCATTTTCTGACTGGGTCACAATCATTTTAGCTTGAAACTTTGCAAGATGGACCTGCCTGATGACCAAAATGGATTCTGGCTAATTCAGAAGCTTTGCAAGGTAATGTTCTGTGCTCCTTTAAACAAGAAAGAAATGGATTAAGACTATTTTATACAATGTTGTCTGCAGAACTGCAAGAGTACAGATTGATGTCGAGCCTTGGTAAGCTTTGTGCCAATCTTGGAACACATTTTCCTCCAAAAGATGCAATCAGCCTCCAAAAAAATGCCCCAGGTATCTCCATATTTCTAGTAAAGCAACAAAAAGTTTTTCAAGCAACAGTTCTTTTTCCAAGTGGTGGCTACATCTGAAATATAAAGGCTGTCTTTTCTCCACTTACCCTGTAATTATGCGATTCATGTTTTGAGTTTCAGTTCAACATAGAATGCAGCTTTCTCTACCTTCTCTCCCTACAGTAAAAGGAGCCTTAAAAAAGACCTAAATCTTAGTGATTTACTCAATTTAAGGTTCTAAACTTTGCCTAATTATCAAAGTAACGAAGCAGATTTGTTATAGGCGTTAAATCTATTATAAAGTCCTTCCTTGAAAAGAGAAGAAAACATTTTAGAGCACTTGTTTTGAAGATGAAGGCTGCTTTATTTAATGTAGTTTAGTTTGAGCATAAGCTCTGACTCAAAGGTCCCATGTCCTGATGTTTTTGACTATTTACATCATGTCTTGGGTATCTATTAAGACTGCTCCTTCCCAAGTGCAGGACCAACAGACTGAGAATCTCTTTTGTCCCCCAGGCCATCAGACTGTACAACTCCTCACTGAGGGGGAGGAGGAGTAACAGGGAGACAGGGAGGGAAGGAGCAGTAGCCAGCCAGTAGCCATATTTTTATTTTTTATTTATATTTATTTTGTAATTATTTTGTATTTATCTACTTTTTGGTTTGTATCCGTCTTTCTTGTATATCTTTCTATCTACTTTTCAAACTGTTTTTGGAATCCTAATTTGCCTGAGGGAGTTTCCCAAGGGGATTAAGAAAGTTCTATCCAATCTAATCTAATTAAGCAAGGATTTGATTTAAACTGAATAAAAAAAAGAAATTGTAATCTCCATAAAGGATCAGATGCAGCTCTTTTCCTCTCCCTTTTGAAAACAGTCAGATCTGAGGGGGCAGGGATGCTACAGGAGGCTATGATAATGAGCTCTGTGCTGAATTGCTGCCCAAAAAATGCCTAATGGGAGCAGGGGAGGAGGGGTTACAGGCCACAGAGCAGAGTTTCAAAGTCCGACGTTGGGTCTGCCTGTGTTGAGCAGAATACATGCATGTAGGTGGAGGCTGTATAGCTATGACAAAGAACGCCAGGAAGTAAAAAACAGGGACATTTTTAAGGGGCATTTTCCTTATGGAGGCATCAAGGATTTGGAGTTTAGTAAGAGATGTCATGTTCTTCTGCTCCCCAAGCACCTTCTAACAACATTCAAAGCAGAAAAAAATGATTCTGCGGGACATATAAAACAGAGTTAACACTCCACTAATATTGAAGTCTTGTCCCAGTTACAATAGTTTTAAAGCAGGCTAAAGTTTAACTTACATCACGGGCCTACAGCCTTGTAATGGAGTAAAGTCCCCCACTTAATATGGTTGCCATGGTGTACTGATTTTAAGTTGAGATGGTTTTACATCGCAGCTGTTTGCTGTCAGCAGAGTGTTTTTGTTGTTGATAACAACCCTCAGAAATGTGTGATGACTAGTACTTTTTTGTTTTCAGTCCATTCCAATCATTGAAATACTGTAACGGACCGAACTTCCGGTTAGTAATGTTCTGTTTTAGTTAAAGAAAGAGCTGTTACTAAAGTTACAGTTCTCCATAATAACAATGAATGCATCATCTGGAAGAGAGCGTGAGTGATTGTGCACTCATTTCGGGGTACGTCTGTGTGAATGCTCATGCCTGTGTTGTTGCTGTGAAGCTGAGCCAGTGTCAGGAGTTGTGAGAGATAGAAGGTGCATTTTTGTTGTTTAGGCTTGGCTATGGCCCACAGCAGCCTCTTAATAATGCCCACTAAAATTGGGAAAAAAGCCTCGTAGCATCTCTACAGCAGGACGCTACAATACTTTTAAATTATGACATGTTACTGGTGATTTCATTAGTCATTAGCACTTATGTTATTTTTATCTGGTTGTAAATTAGGATTGTAAGGTCAAGTTATCACCTGATTATGATATTTTAGCATAATTTACATACATTTTTGTCTCACATCGATTTTGGCAAAGTAACCTATTACTGTTGAGAAAGCAAACTGATAACTTAAGTACAAAAACTCTCACTCGTTCTTACATATCAACAATGTGGTGAACAACAGTCATGATAATTTTAGGCTGATGTTGGAGAAATAACATTAAATGTGAAATTTCTTCAGAATGTGGAAGTAACCTGGAAACTGAGAAGCGAAGTCCCTGAACCAGAAGTTAGTCACAGGGTTTTTGCACATAGACAGTTATCAGCCTATTTAGCAATTTGAGCTACTTAAATAGAAAGTCAATAATCTCCAAACACAGATCCCACAAGTGTTAAAACTTTGTGTAAAATGTGAATTAAGGCAGCAAACCAAGCTTTCCAAATCCTACACTATTCTATCCAAACTTGTGTGCTTGGAAGATGCACAATGACAACAGGCACATAATACTTTGTAAATCAGACTTGGAGATGGAGAAGATGTTGGAGCAAATGAGGGCAAGCTACGCTGCTCCTTGATTTAGCCACAATCAGTTTGTCTGCATTAGTCAAATACAAGCTTTATATCCTGTGTGAGCCAAATAAAAGAGGACCGAGGGCCAAAGTTTGGACTATAGTTGGGAAGCCACTGAATTAAGACACTGTCTTTGTGTTGTAGTCAATTGATTATAGGTTGAACGGATTTGGATGCTACAGTATTTTGTTTTATTCACATTTTGCATAATGTCTCAGTACGACAGAGGATTAGGGCCACGCTAAAAAACAAAAAAAAAGTAAAGATACAAGAATAAAGTCATAAAGTTATGAGAATAAAGTCATAAAGTTACGAGAATAATCTCATAAGGTAATGAGAATAAAGTCATACATCTATTTAAATTAAGCTAGAAAACAAACTTTATTCTGAAAAGTTGTACCAGAAGAGCAGCCATCTGCCTATGCAAAGAGGATGAAATGAGAGCGTCTTCTTGATTAAGGTAGGCTTAATTAATCTACAGTTTTGACAAATAGCCTTCTTAATGTCTTTGCCAATACTTACGACTTTTTTCTCGTAACTTTATGACTTTATTCTTGTAACTTTATGGGATTATTCTCGTAACTTTTTGACTTTATTCTCATAACTTTTTGACTTTATTCTAGTAACTTTATCCTCGTGACTTATGACTTTTTTCTTGTTACTTTACTTTTTTTTTTTTACGTCCTTTTGTTCTTTTTCAATGTGGCCCTAATCCTCAGTGTTTTGGGAGTTGGGGTTAGTAGTTACAGTTGCTCCTGACTTGTAAATATCAAGTTACCCATCATACTCGACACAAGTTCAACACCTGCCCGTCTATGTTAACTTGATGGAATGTGTTCGTTGATGCACTTTCAGGTTGTAGGATTGTCTGAACCCTTTACCACACTCTCCACACAGATATGGTTTTTCCCCTGAATGAGTCCGCTGATGTCTCTTTAACCTGTTGGCGCTCAGGAAGCTCTTATCACACTCGGAGCAGGAATATGGCCTGACTCCGGTATGGTAGCGCAGGTGGATTGTCAGGTAGCAGGACTGGGTGAAACTCTTTCCGCAGTGGGGGCACTGGAAGGGCTTGTGTCCCGTGTGGAAACGTTCGTGCTTCAGAAGCTCAGCGTGGGAGAAGAAGCCCTTCCCACAGTCGGAGCAGAGGAACGGCCTCTCGCCTGAGTGAGTCAGCTCGTGTCTGATTAAAGTCGCCTTGTAGACGAAACTCTTATCACACTGAGAGCAGCTGAAAACGTTCTCCCGGGTGTGGCAGCGCTCGTGCTTCTTCATGTTGCGCTCCCTCTTAAAGCTCTTGCCACAGAAGGAGCACATGAAGGGCATCTCCTCTGAATGGATCTTCATGTGGCTCAGCAGCCCACCCTTGTAGAGGAATCCCTTCCCGCACTGTGCACACGTGTGCGGCCGCTCCTTTTGATGGATGCGTTGATGTGCGGTGAGTGCTGCCCTGTAAGCAAAGCTCTTCCCGCAGTTGCAGGTGTGCACTCGCTCTTCTTTGTGCGTCTGCAGGTGACTGTTGAGGTAGCTTGCGCAGCTGAACCTCAACTCACAGCGAGGACATTTGAAGGAATGCTCCACCTTCTCAGCCTCCGCGCTGTGGGTCTTCAGGTGCCTCACTAGAGCGGACTTCCAGGCAAACGTCCGGCTGCACTCTGAGCACACATACTCCCCGTTCTCCATGTGGGTACTCTTGTGTTCCCTCTGAGCTTCCAGGGACTTGAAGAACTCGCCACATATCAGGCACTCAAACTTCCTCCCTGACTTATGTGTCTGCTTGTGCCGCTCCAGAGACTGTTTGAAGGAGAACCGGCGCCCGCACAGGGGACACAGGAAAGGTTGCTCGCCTGTGTGGATGCGCTGGTGGGCTGTTAGCAATGACTGGAATTTGAAGCTCTTCTCACAGTCTGGACAGCTGAAGGCTCCATCTTCACTGGAGAGATGCTGAACAGACTCCTTATCATCTCCAGCTGGATCAGAGTGGACCTTGTCAATGTGGTGCTGGACCTGTGATTCCTCTGAGTGCTGAAAGGAACATTTAGGACAGGAGAACACAGCTGGGGAGCCGTCTGCTTCAGGACCTAGAGTGAAACATACAGAAACAGTCATTGGCCTCTACTGCAAGAAATAAAACATAATGCTAACCTATGGGGCTGGGATATATGGTCTAACATTATATCTATGATAATCTTTAAGGGATTGTTCTTAAGTTTTTAAGTGGGGTTGCATGAAGTACATGGCATTAGCCTGAACATAATTGTGTCCATAGTGATGGAAATCAGCTCTGCATCTGTGCAGAAAAACCTGGCATGGAAGATAGAGCTACATTTTGCAAAAGAAGGGGCTACCATCACTCCACTCTTATTTAATGAATTTAACAAAGAATAAAGTGAAAATAAATCCCCTGATAAAGGTGGTCCAGTCCTAAAAGCATCTCGGTTACCCAGGATGGTGATTTTTTTTTCCTTTTCAGACAGTCTGATCACCTTTTTGCTCTGTTTTGCTCGAGGAAAACATGGGTGCATTTGAGTTAGTGATGAAAACGGATTCTCACTCCATATACAGGCAAGCTATAGTGTGTTTTTCTCCAAGTTACAGATGTGTTTGTCCACAAATTGATTGACAGTCACAAGACACAAAATTGATTGACACTGAGAGACAGTCCACTAGTTGACTGTCTCTCACTGGCCAACCAAATGCGGAATCATCTGAATTTCCTTAATTAGAAGGCTATGCTTATCTGCTTCCTTCATACTTAAGTAATTGCACTGTTCATCTGTGTTTGTATTTATTTCATTTCTGTTGTGCTGCTGTAAATGACATTGTTAATCTCAATGAGGATGCCATGGTTAAACAGAGTTTAAATAAATAAAAGAAACACATTTCACAACTAGAAAAGCACTCAGAGAGCGCAGAGCTCCACCAAGCAGCTTCAGTCCACTTTGGCAAAAATGGTCCTATCTGGCAATGTGGCAATGTTAAAGAATCCTTTAAACAATTTCTGTATCCGGATGGTGATTCGAATCAGTCCCAAAATCGAATCATTTCTTCCTTATCCCATTCCACACATTTCCTGAAAATTTCATCCAAATCCGTCCAGAACTTTTCAAGTTATCTTGAACACAAACAAACAGACAAACAGACAAACTAACCAACGCCGGCAAAAACATAACCTCCTTGGCAGAGGTAAAAATATTACAACCCTGATTTTCAGATGTGTGTCACTCAATATTCAAATACTCCTAAATTAGGGAAGCGTTGAAGGGCTCAAAAAGTTTCAAAATAGGACTCAAAAGGATAAAGTTTTATCCGTGTCTCTGTTTTTCTCTCTGCTGTGCCAGCTGTGACTGTGTATCATAAGGCCTGCTTGGGTAACGTGAGCAGGCTGAAGCCCAAATCAGGCTGGGACGATGTGAGTGGGGGTCAGCAGGTGCTTACGACATTGGGGCAATCATGCTTCAGGGGCTGTCCACACAGACGTGAATTCAGACGTGTCTAGAATCTATACGTTTTTGAATCATACAGGCATTGCGCCCACATGGATACAGCGTTTTGGGTGTCTGAAAATGCAGACTTTTGAAAACAGGTCCCAGTGTTTTTTTCTTTTCAAACAGGACAGACAATTGGAAGCAGAATCAGGATTTAGTGTAAGCAAACTATAAATTTTACAGACAAGAAGAAACGGCAATAACTTAAACACTCACAGTCATCATCGTCTTTTGACGGGACCATGGATGAACCATAAGAGTGCTCCTCACTGCTGAAAGAGAAAGAAAAAAGGGCAAGATGAAGCTCTCTTTTTGTACATTGATTATCCAAAAGCCACAAAATACTAAGTAAACAAATTTTGACAATAATATGAATTAGATTTTTCTCATTTGTGTACATAACTTCTTACAAATCTTTAAAATGTTTTGTTGCAGTAAAAGGAAGCAGTTTCCTACCAGTTAAAAGGTAAGGGCTTCAGCTCTGGAGGCTTTACTTTTGTTTTCTCATTCTTTCTTCTAGCGCTCAAGCTCTTCTGCAAATTTATAACCTGGATCTTCATGGTGGGTGTGCGTTTGCGTCCGCTTGTTCGAACCTTCGCCAATGCTATGACTTCATTGCCAAGTTCGGGAACCGTGTCCTCAAGCTCAAATGTAGGACACTCACTGCTCTGAAGATTTGCAGTTTCTGGTTCATGATTGTCCCGGCTGTCTGGTTCAGCAGAAGCCTCATTGGTATCTTTGTCACCCGTGATACCCTCTTGCCCCTCTTCCTGGCTCTCAGAGGGCTTGTTAGCGTTGTGATCAACAGCGTGAGTTTTCAGATGCCTCGCAAGGGCCAGCTCCCAGTTAAACCTCTTCTCACAGTGATAACATGTATAAAGGCCATCTATCATGTGTGTTTGCTTATGCTGCGTGCGAGCAGACAGAGACTGGAACGTCTCCCCGCAGACAGCGCAGTCGTACTTTCGTGCAGTTTTGTGCGTGTTCTTGTGCCTGTCGAGGGACTGCCTAAAAGAGAAGCAGCGGCCGCAGTCACTGCAGCGGTGAGGCCGTTCGCCAGTGTGGATGACCCTGTGAGCTATGAGCGAGGAGGCAAACTTGAATTTCTTTTCGCAGTCTGGGCAATCATGAGGCCCGAGTGAGATTTTTTGAGCAAAACCCACGTCATCCATCTGAGATTCTTGATTTGCATCATTTGTTGAACCACTGACTGCTTTTTCTTCCTCTTCTTGGGCTGTCACATCTTGGAGGACTATCACTGTATCTCCTGAAACCATGTTACCGTCTGTTCCTTCAAAGCAGTTTTCTTCCATCACCACCTCTAAGGTGCTTCCTGCGCTCAGTTCAACCTCTGCATGATCTGTCACTGTGATTATTTCAACGGCTACATCCTCCATGAATGTCACAATGTGAGTTTTATCACTGAATTCTTGCAGGGGGTCTGATTGCTGAGGTTCCTCTGCAGGTGTTTCTGCCTTAGTTGGGAGTGAAGCACAGAGGGAGGAGACGATACAGTCGCCCATGACTGAAGGCGGAACTGCACAAAGAAAAGAGCAGACATTGTAGTGGAGTTTTGACAAAAATTAGAGTCATACACAAAAGAAGTGGATATTGACTCACCATGCTGCTCTAAATGCCCGAGCTGTTTGTGATGCTGCAGTAAAGTTTTCAAATCTGTCGGCTCAGAGGCTGAGCGCTCGCACTCCTTCAACAGAGAGCAATCAGGTCCAAGCCATGAAACAGTCTGTCCACAAAACAAACACCAAAAATCTACCTTAGTCAAAAACTTAAAATCTGTTTTAAAGAGCTCATATTTTACCTTCAATCAGGTCTATATATTAATTTCTGATGACTGCTAGAGTATGATCATACTCACTAATGTTCAAAAAAACTACTCTGCATACACAGACTACCCCTGATAGTCCTGCATTCTCTTTCTGTCTGAGATGCTCTGTTAGAGCTCTGGCTTGTTACCCTCAGCAAATGGGCTTAAACTGCAGATGAAACAATAGCCTGACGTCACACTGGTAGGCCTATCCATGGGGGCAGGGGAACAATCCATTTTAAGCAGCTGCTGGTGCTGTAAGTAAGAGAGAGAAGTCCTGATGCCGCAGACTGTTTGTCCTGTTAGAATTAGTTGCTTTTCCTCATGTTTGAACCCCATCGCACAAGCATAACGATTATGTCATTCCTCTTCGAAGCCAAAATAAAGGTCTCCTGTTTTCACACTGATAGTGAGATGAAGAACTTACCTGCTCTAGGTCAGGAACTGGTAGCAGCTGAGCCAGCCGAAAGAGGAATTCTGCAAACAATGTGTGCAAATCACTGTCATACTGAGATCCATAATCAGCAGGGAAGACCTCCTTTTAAAGGATAGAAAAAGAAACAATTTTTTATTTTTTATTTGAGATTTTTTTTTAACATCCATCAGATTCAAAAACCAACTGACTGCATTGACAAAACTCAGCTTCATATAATTATAACACATTCAAGTTCATACATTAGCAGCCCAGAGGGAAGCCTACCAAGAAAAAGTCCCGCCTCTCTTCAGGATCTTTGAGCAAAGTCTGGACCAACTCAAGGAAGTTCACAATCAATTTCTCATCTTCTGATTCTTTGACCTACAAATGATAATGAATATACAAATAAAAGTTGCCCCAAAATGACCAGGCAGATACTTTTAACAAGAATAAAACAGAAACTTACTTTAATTTTGTCCAGATGAGACAAGATGATGTCAGGCTCAAGTTGATCATTTCTGCACAACTCAAGAATATACTGATAAAGACAAACAAACACATTGCATCAAGTGATAGAGTGTTGCAAAGCAGTTCACAAAGAATTAGCTGCCAAAATAAAAGCTTTTAAATCACTGCATGCTCCACCTGTACTCACCCTCGCTCTTAACCCCAGGATAAGTTGCGCCCTGTGTTTGTACATCAGTAGCTCAGGAACCATGTCAGTCACCAAAGAGACAAACTCTGCAATGTTCCAGTAGTTCATGACTTCTTGTTTCTCCAAAACCTGCATCATTGAGGCTGACATGAGCTGGAGAGGAGGGACCAGGAGGCGCAGTGAGGCCAGAGGTAAAGGGTCACCTGAAAATACACAAGAAATCAGACTAACACCCCTTTCAGACTGGCCAAAAAAACAGTTTAAACCCGGTAACAATCGGCTCCTGTCAGCAGTTTGAAAGGGTTGAATCGGCATTTCGACCCAGGTTGAGTGACCCTGCAAGCGACATGAGTTTTTATCGGCTTGCCTCCGATCGGCTTCAGTGAGAACATCACACCCAGGTCGATTGCTAATTTGTCATGACATCGGAGTAACGTGCCCATGGCATAATATCGCGCCCGTCCCCTCCGTCTGTAACTTATGTGACTCTTTGCCGTCTCAGTATCAAATTCCATCCGCCTTCATATCATCAGAGCACGAATGTCGTTCAGTCGGCGCTGATTTTGTACATTTTTAAAGAGGGACAAAAGTACAAAGTACGGAGAACAGCTGACCAACGTGTCCACGGCCTCCATGCTCCTTTCCATTGTTAACATGGACGTGTTTCGGCGTGCGGATGATGACATCAGCTTGATGCACAAGAGGGGAAATAAAACAGCCACGCAGCTCGTCTACTGCCGATTAGACCCGGGTCTGCTGGTAGTGGGAAAGGAGTCACTTGCCGATTGTTTGCAGGTTAACCTGCATTGAAAAAACCTGCGTTGACCCGCTAATTTTAGTGTGAAAGCGGTATAATTGTGAATACACCTGACATATTTGTACCACTTACCCCTCACTAAATGATTGTGTATGCTGCTGTTGGCTTAGGCAAGCACTGGCCGATCAATAAGAGGCTGTTAATTGTAGCTATAGTCTGTTTTTCCTCACCTAATTTAATTAAGGGATGATTTAGTGAAGCAACTCATCCCTTTCACAGTGCCAATGTACTTGTGCAAAACTATGAATGCAAAAAGCACATTTTACTAATATCAAATTTCATATATAAAAGAGAACACTGCTTATCTGTTATTAAATTAACATTAGATAAATAAATCAAAGCCTCAAGCTCAAACAAATGTTCTGCCCGTGCACTTCAGCAATCTTTTGAGGACAAAAAGGGAGTAGCTACAAGTGTGGATTAGCTGTGCTGAAATCAAAGCATCGCTGCATGCTTCCAATTGGCCTGTGATGAATGTGATGGGCAAAATACATTTTCAGTCACCTTCCTTTTTTTCTGTGCTTCCCAATCACTTTCTATGGAATGTTGCCAAGGTGGACTTGGGAAAAATACCCAATGGATGTGTAAAAAAAGTCCATCTGGCATGTCAGGTTAAATTAGCACACTTAAGAGCAGCAAATGGAAAAGAAGGTAGTAACATTTTTTTTTTATTATTAGAAAAAAAGATACGTCCTGTTTACCTAAAACCTCAAAACCTGCGCCCTTGCTCTAACAGGCTTTATTTCAGCTGCTAGAGTTATCCTCCGCATCCGGAAAAGACAAGTAAGGCCTGAATATATGGACTGGGTTATGATAATGACTGAGAATGCATCATTTGACTTAATAATAATAGCCAAACTACAGCACTGTAAAGAATCATATCTACTTGTATGGAATTAGTTTCATGATTTTTTTTTCTGAGTTTACAGGCCTAATCGATATAAATATTTCCACTTGTCTGTTTTTTTTTTTTTTTAAATAACTTTCAGGGTAGGAGGGTCAACATGAGGGTTACAGTATACATATAGTCTCCTCTTGGTTTCTAATTAATTTCTTACTTTATCCATGAAAGCACCCTCACTTTCTTCCACTCATTTAAGGTATACTGTAACGGATATTAATGATATGTTTGAAATATTTTTACCGGGAGGTCGGTAGATGGATGCTTTACATGCATTTCATACCTGTGGGGTTGGGAGACCCTAAATCGAAACAACCAGAATTATGAATTCCAGGTTTGACATATAGAGTAAGTCTGCCTGTGGTCCCTGAACAATGCCACTGAGCTGTTGAAGTTATGAACTATACTGCCTGTATTATGTTACAGTGACAAAAAAGGAAAAAAAAATTAAATTCCATAAAAAAGAAAAAAAGTTGGTTAATAGCTAACACTACCCATTGACTCCCAGTGTTTGAGCTTAGCTAATTAGCAGTGAGTGAGCTTTGGCCGTCTCTTTCTTGTGACTGGACACACAGTCGAAAGAATGGTTACACCAAAGTAACTGTCCTTTACTTGAGTACACTATTTGGATACCCTTTACACCCCTGGTATGATATATCGAATAAATTGTGTTCATATTACATGCAAGAGCAACACAAAGGCACAAAAACACCCTGAGAATGAATAAAGTCTTACTCATTCAGTTCCTCTTGCCCTGAACACCACTGTTATTATCAGCTCTGTTACAGTGATGTGTTTTGAATGCAGCCTCACAGGAATCACTGAGTGTGTGTTCAATAACAACACTGTTACTCAAACATTATCAGAAACACCTTTACATGTTTGTTTAGATAATGATAATGACACTCAGACTCAGAACATCGTGCAGGACGAGTTAGGGCGCACAATCCGATGAGAAATACAGGCCAAAAAGAAGCTAATAGCGTGTGTCTAGCGTTCTACTGTGCTTTAAAGAGGATATAGTGGTAAAACTTAAAAACAGCTGCACTTTAGGAAATCAAAGTTACACAAAGTTTTTGTTGGAAGTCTCTGGAGTTCTGTAAAACCAACCTTTTGAAGTGTTTTTAAAGTCAGTCGCGTCCATCTTCCAAAATCGGAGTGAAAACCTGGTTAGCTTCAGGTTAGCTTCAGTTGGTTTTGTAGCTAGAGTTAGCTAACGGCTAGCTCGCTTATCAGCTTCAGTTAATTATTATGGGTGGTTAACTGATGACAATGACAGGGCAAGGCGCCTGTTAGAAGGAAACCATAAAAATCCACTCTTCATATGAAAAAAAGACGCGATAATGTGTTACACTTCTTGATTATAAGCGGTTACATGATGCAAATGGGTTTGTTGATGGACGCTTCTTCTTCCCTCTTCTTTATTTAGCAGGAGGTGATGTTTCCACGGACACACCGCCCCCTGCCGGCGGCTACTTACACTGCACAACAGCGGTTTACAGACTACTGTTGCACACCGTATTGATATCCATACAAATGAGCCCTTTGATTTAATCAGTGTGATCCACATATTAATTCATATTCAAAAATACCTGATAACATTTCGAAAACAACAGTAGCATTAAACTTAGACAGACAGATAGACAGGTAGATTTTGGGGCCACATTAAGTGTGTAAGGGGACCACATGTGGGTCCGTCAGCAGCCAGTGACCAGCACTCATTTAAGTACTCTGATATAATTATATATCATCAAATGATTAAAACTTTTTTAATCATTAAAAAAATATGTATTTCATATCATAATTTTATTATCATCAGATTACTTGTATAATAACATCATAGTTATTATTATCAATAGCATTATATAATTAATATCAAATTATTATTTTATTGATTGTATTACTTTATTATTATCATACTATCCGATTTCATTATTATGGATTTATAATTATTAGATTTCATCTTGATCAGTTTTACATCTTTTTATTATTGATTTTTTTTTTAATTAATTTTTGATGGATCGATAGATAGATAGATAGATAGATAGATAGATAGATAGATAGATAGATACTTTATTACTCCCCATGGATGAAATTCAGTTGTCTCGTAGCTCACAGGTCATAATAAACAATAAACATAAAAGTACAGAGAGGGTGCAGATAACAACAGCAACAATACTGTTATAAAACTGTGCGATAAAAAATAAAAAGTTAAACTGTAGCCAATAAATAAGTCAGATGATACATAACTAATAAATACAATAGATAAAAAATAAACAAAATATTTTACTATTATTATTACTAATTATATATATTATTATATATACAAATTATTACTATTATTATTACTTTTAGATGTTTTATCATACATATTATTAAGTTTTATTGTTATTTATATGCATATTTCTAATATTTTATTTGTTTTATTTTAATTGTTTAATTATTACCTATTATTCTTTTTAAATCATGCTCAGTTTTAGTGATTGTTCATTTGCTTGTATTAAGAGGGGCAGGGGAGTTTCACCGGGGCTCCATTTCCTGTAGCTCTGGCCCTGGACCTTTAATCTGGTCTACCTGCAGTCCTCATGGATCCCTCTCGGAGTAGCTCCTCATCTCTGGAGCGTTTACGTTTTAACAACACCGCCCTACAGAAGCTCCCGGTGGATGAATCAGATGAACCCGGCTCCCGGACGGTCCCCTCGGCTTGTTACTCCCGGATTCGGACCCTGCAGCCCCTCTTACGGCCGACCCTGGTGTCCCTGTCCCCGGCTGCTCTGGCTCTGCTCGGCCTGAGTGTGGAGGACATGCTGAATAATCCTTTGAGCTCGGAGTACCTGAGCGGCTCCAGGTTGCTGCCGGGCTCCCAGCCTGCTGCTCACTGCTACAGCGGACACCAGTTCGGCCTGTTCGCGGGACAGCTGGGGGATGGAGCCGTCATGTACCTGGGGGAGGTGGAGACGGAGAGGGGTGGGCGGTGGGAGGTTCAGGTGAAAGGTGCAGGAGTCACGCCTTACTCCAGGTGAGTTTGGCCGCAGGTAATTTTACCGTGAGGCAAATGTGGGCGAATACCTGGGGTCTCCTTCCAAGGAGCTCAAAATGAGGGTATTATGAGTATCAGTCATGAGGATTTGCAGGGGTGCAGCCTGAAATTTTGGGCCCCATGGAAAGACATTAGTGAAGACCCCACCTAAGACCCATTATGCACAGTTACATGGACCACATTTCTTTTACGCTTAATAATAGTAATTATTATTATAATAACAGATGAATAGAGAGTTTTAACATTTTAGCCCACATAACTAATTTATTTAAGATAAAGAAAGGCATGCTTAATTGATGCAGGGGTATTACCAAAAACAACTGTCAAGGGGTTTGCAAGGATGGTCAGACTGTAGTCTTTATTAACTGTTTCAAAAATATAATCCTGGGGTGCTGGTTTTGCGGAGTGGTGAGCAACCAGGCACAACCCATATACATACTTCTGCCAGCCCGGGTTCAAATCTGTAGTCAGATTGCAGAGTGTCTTCCCCAACTCTCTCTCATCCCTTTCAAAAGCCTATCCACTGTCTCTCTCTCCTGTCAATAAAGGAACAAACTGCCCAGAAAGTAATCTTTAAAAAAATAGTAATGTGATCCCAGAATGCTTTCAATTTGGAGCAGGAACAAAACATGTGAATGAGGTTAGCTGGAGTTACAGTGTTGCCACAGTTACCTTTAAAAAGTAACTTAGTTACTTTACTTATTATTTGATTTTAAAAGTAAGTTAGATTACAAGTTACTTTATTAGTTACATTCAAATTTGGAGTCAACCATGTTAAGGGCAGCATTTCCCCTACAACATACTGCCCGACCAACTTCTTTAACTCTCCCCTACTTACTGGTTTTGCACCAAATTTCAGTTTTTGTTGCTTGGGCGGGGGGCTCCTACATTAGTCGCGGCTCTCTGCTTCACACCTCCTGGCGGGACTTTCTCCGTAAGTTTGTCTGTGCCGAGCTGTGACTGCAAATATTTCTTTAAATTTGCCGTAATGTTTTTGAAGTTAGATAACACTTTGTTGCCAGCACAGTGTACTATGAACCTTAATATTAGCATATCTAGCTGACACAAACTCAAAATAGTGACTGTATTTTCTGCTAGAAAACGTGCATCTCTCTCCTCTCTCCATTGTTTTTTACTTGTGTTGCTGGCTGCTTGGTATGTATATCAGGTGAGTTGTCCTTATTAGAAAACGTAACTTGCCACTTACAAGACATCACTCCCCAAGGTGCAAGAAGAAAGAAAATATATCTTTTTACAAAGGAAAATGACAAAAATAGTAACACACAGTGACTTGGATATGTAACTTTAATCTGATTACTGGTTTGGAAATAGTAACTCATTAGATTACTCGTTACTGAAAAAAAGTGGTCATATTAGAGCAACGTGTTAACACATCACCGGTATCACTGGTCATAGACACCATGGACATTCCTATATATCTGGACAAGCTTTATGTTTGTAAAATAGATTTTATGAAGAAACTTGCACTAAATAAGGCAAAGACAGGCACATTTAGAAGAGACATGGACCATCTTCATAGCTGAGTCCCACTGTTGCTCAATCAAATCTAGATTTAATTCGCTCTTTCAAGAAGTTCTTTGTGTAGTGAGTGGGTTTGTGGTCATTGAGCTGAGAAGGTTATGTAATGTTGAGATGTGTTTATTTTGAAGAGGATCCAGAATTACTAGGCTGTCCATCAGGGTTTAGCAGGCAGTTTGGAAAGTGAGGGAACTGTTTTTGCTGAAGTCTCTGATTTAAAAGAAGAGAAAAAGATGGCAGTGAGGTAGCAAAAGATTCAAAGATTCAATCTCTGTAAAGCTCTTTAATACAGTGTCCTTATTGTGCCAGATCTTAAATGTAGGAGCTGTATTTAAAGGTATAAAGGTGTAGTTTTTGAATATGGGGTCAGAATGAAAAGACTGTTTTTTCTTGATTTGGATTAAAGTTTTCAGTGACGGATTTTTTTCATGTTTTAGTTGGTTTGAAATAGTTTTCACTCCTTTAATAATTTGCTTAATGTTGAATCTCTTTATTTGTGTGTCATAATGGATTTCACTGTCTTGCTAGCTGCAAAACAAACACCAATCTTGGATAAGTTTTTGCCCAAGCCAGAAAAGGTGAAGTGCAACAGTTGACACAGTTATTCTTGATTAATCCCTCTGTCCCCAGAGGCATGTGAGTGTGTTGCTACTCAGGCAGAGCTGCTTAAGAGCTTGGAGCCTGGCACTCCTCAACATGCCCTCTGTTTCTGAACAATGGCTGAAGCTGTAAACCTTTCCTCGCTGATGTAGTCTGATATGCATAAGAAGCCTTTTATAAGTGAGATGTGTTTGATATACACTCTTTTAAAACCTTTGTGAGCTCATTCATCCTCACAAAAAAGTGCCAGACATTTTTTTTTACCAAAGCATCACATTGAAATTGTCCTCATTATCAGAGGGGCCCATTTTTATGATTTGAGGATACTAGACGACATATATGTCAATAAATAGTGACTATAAGAGGGTATATCATTAGCATTTATATTTAAGCACACATGAATGTGACAATTCTTAATTTAACAGGCTAAACACAGAATTTAAGCTAGTTTCAGCTACTTTTGGATGAAAATACACTGTTAAAAGGTTGCTGTACATTACATTACAGTAGCTTATCTGGCATCTTGTTGCCAGTAAGTTACTGTAATTGTTTTTACAGTAGCATTACTCTATTTTAATTTAGAGCATTATTGCTGTATATTTTCAACAACAGTTTTGCTACTTAATTTTTATTTAAGGTATCATTACTGTGCTTCCATTAAGAGCATTATTACTGTATTTTCTAAAACAGCATCTCACTGTATTTTCATTTACAGTATCATTACAGTATTTTTTCCTACAACTGTTTAAATGCATGTTAAATAACAGGGAACTACTTGTATTTAGGTTATATTACTATATCTCTAAGTATTTTACTGGTCATTGAGAAGCAAGATATCACTTTGTAAATTAAAAAAATTCACATATATAAATTTTTATCCAATAAAATACATTTACTCAAACATTTGTTTCACCCAAAACTGTTCAATATTTACTAAAAGAAAGCTTGCCTGTTACTGGTCAGTTTTTCTGATTAAAACTGAAATTTCTCTTGATCCATTGCCTTTTCCAGTAATTTACAGTATGGACATTTTACAGTAGGTTGCTGTAGAAATTATGATAAAATACTGTTACATTTACAAAAATCAGTTACAGTGTACCAGAGCATTTACTGCTTATCAAAAGATCATTTTTCTGACATCTCAATGTCTATTTTGAAAAAAGCATAAAATAGAGTTTTACAGACAAAATTACCACGAGTAGTGGCTCTATTGGCTTTGAAATCATGCTATTTTTGATGCTGTAATGGCAGATTTTATCAGTTTTTTTCATAAACAGACATTTTTTGATATCATAAATTAACTGGAGGGTCACATTAAGGGAGTAGGAGGGTCGCATGTGGCCCTCGGGCTGCCATTTGCACACCAGTTGCCAGTGGAGCTGGATGAATTGTATTAGGTACATGCAGTGCACAAATAATCCACCATGGGGCAGACAGTGATCTCCACAGAACACTAATACAGCCTATTCAACACCATAAGTCAAGTCAATCAGTGACACAAATGTGACTTTTAAAGATAGTTTTACCATTTTAATGTTGTTTGTGATACCTCAGAATTAATATTTACAAGATAAGAACTTGGACAATTATTTTACATGACTTGATTAAACTCAATATAATGCCCTCAGAGATGGTGATGGCAGGAAGGTGCTGCGCTCCAGCATCAGAGAGTTCCTCTGCAGCGAGGCCATGGCCGCCCTGGGGATACCAAGTACCAGAGCAGCCTCCCTGGTGACCTCTGACCTCTATGTCACAAGAGATCCTCTCAACAACGGCAGGCGTGTTTCTGAGCGCTGCTCTGTTGTGCTGCGTCTCGCCCCGACCTTCATTAGGTATGAAGATTCAGATTTGTTCTCTTTGTACAGGTATTCTTTCTATTTTAATGGCATGTCTCTGTTATTTCTGTTTTAGATTTGGATCGTTTGAGATCTTTCTTGGCCGTGATGACTTTTCCGGCCTGCAGGGTCCCAGCGCCAGGCGACATGACATCCGGGCTCAGCTACTGGATCATGTCATTGAGACCTTTTATCCTTCCATACAGCAGACCCACAGGAACCGCAGAGACAGGAATACGGCTTTTTTCAGGGAGGTGAGCATAAAAATGTGACTGTAGGTGTTTTCTGACCAAACATGCTAGGAACTTTTTTCAAGGAACTAATTTAATTCCCATGACCTGTTGTTACCTGCTTTTCTACTGCTGCCTTAAGTCCATAAAGATTGTACAAACCAGGCTAATGATGTGTGAATGAGCAACAGTGAAGCCATGTTAGGCAATTACAAGTTTGCTTCATCATTTGTTTGATATAGGAGTCAGCCTGTTAGCATGGACGCCTTCATCTGACACCATTGACAAAGTGCATTTATGTTCATGCTGGGAAATACAATGCGAAAAGGTAGTCCTTTAAGCAAGGTGTGACGGTGAAGCTGTTGCAATTCTAATAAATGGAGATGAATAAGCCACAAGCTAAAGAAGCCGGGGGTGCCCAACCTGGTACAAACACATTAGCATCCAAGCAGTATCCAACACAGCTTATTTGCTGAATATTATATCAACATTTGATTTTCAGGCATGTTTTGGGAAATAAAATAAAAGGCAGAAAAACTGTCAAAGAGGTGCCACTAGCCTATTAGCAGTGAAGACTTTGGAATCCAGACTTTCTGAATGTCACTTTTTTAATCGATGACTAGCGTACAATTGTTTAACTACATTTGTACTGTATGAGTCTGAGTGACTGCTTGATGAAACTGTGTTTTGCTGCCATTCTTGGTCAGGTCTCCCTTGAAAAAGAGATCTGTTGATCTCAATGGGACTACTTGGTTAAATAAAGGTGAATTAAATATGCACTAATTAGTAAAATAAACTTTGTAGACTGCTCCTACCCCTAAAGTTACTAGATGTTTGGAGAGTACTACCTTCCAAGCAAAGACTTTTCAAGGGTATAGATCAATCAGGCCCACCCTTTGCTAAACAAGGACCCTGATTCTTACTATCAGAAGCTCCTGGGAAAAATTCTTGCAGTCAGAAAGAGCCTTTACTCTCTCCTCAGCTCGCCTGTTTCAATTGCGATTTATTAGCATTTTGATAATCTGTTTTGATTTTTGAACCTGCAGGTGATGGAGAGAACAGCTAAGCTAGTGGCTCAGTGGCAGAGCATTGGTTTCTGCCATGGTGTCCTTAACACAGACAACATGAGCATCCTGGGTCTTACTCTGGATTATGGCCCTTTTGGTTTCATGGACAGGTAAGATGCTGAAGTGGAGGCAGATATTATGTACACTTTGTAATTTGCAGCACAGACTTCTCTATAAATATTCACTCTGCATATCCATTTCTGTTAAATGTGAAAATCTAACACCAGATTACCCCCTATGTGTGCTGTGACTTCATTTGGAGCGCATAGAAGGGATCCTGCAGCTGGAGCAGCAGAATTTATGGCCATAGTCAAACAAATTATGCTGGGATAATTTATTTAAGTAATCTGTTAGTTTTTAGAGTTGTTACAAATCTAACAGGTAGGTATGCTGTGGCTATTACCTAGAAAGTACCAGGCCTTACTAAAGCTGTACCCGCTCACCTGTAGCTAGACTGATAGAAAGTCCAACATTGTGAGAACCAGGGGACTTTAAATCTGACCTAAAACTAAACTGTGAGGTCAGCTTTTGACATCATTGAAACAAGACCCATGTTTAATACAGTCTATGGCAGGGGCTGGCAACTGGCAGCCAGGGGGCCACATGCAGCCCTCCACCACACAAAATGCGTCCTAGTCATTTCCAAATATCACCAAAATGTAATATAGCTATGTAATAGAAATATATCTAAATAATCTAGATTGATATTTGTATTGGTTTTTGCAAGTTATTGAAGGACTAACTTTGCTATAACAGTTTCTCTAAATCTCTTTCATGAAGCATTAGAACATATCAAGCATTACTCAATACTATATTGAGAAAATGACAGCAGTAAAATATTTGTGCTTTAAAAATTTGAAAACATCATCGTTTCATTGGTTTTAAAAATTGCTACATTGACTAAATTAGCTTGAATTCTATGTTAAGTTAATTTAATTATGCATAACAACTTGTATTTGTGTTGTAATATATGAATATTGGTATTCTATTTGATTACTACTCTATATTTGTATATTTTGTTTATAAAACATCATTTTTCTTCATCAAGAGCATCCAAAAATTTGTAACAATGTGGCCCTCAGGCTGGGAAAAAAGTTTTTATGCGGCCCTCTTGGTAATTAAAGTAGCCCATCCTTGGTCTATGGCTTTACCACACACTAAAATATGATCATATGAAATAAAAATCCAGCCATCATGTTTGATTCGCTCATAAGAATTCCTTCAACCCTCCCTTTTTTCCCCAGATATGATCCAGATTTTATCTGTAACGCCTCAGATAAAAAACATCGCTACCCATACCAGGCCCAGCCCTCTGCGTGCCGCTGGAA
This sequence comes from Cetoscarus ocellatus, assembly GCA_037902135.1. Lineage (NCBI taxonomy): Eukaryota > Metazoa > Chordata > Actinopteri > Labriformes > Labridae > Cetoscarus > Cetoscarus ocellatus. Next base: position 561,012 of record JBAMNC010000941.1, on the reverse strand, counting down.
CCTGGCTCGCCTGGCAGAGGCTTTGGGCTCTGAGCTGAATGCAGCTGAGGCAGGGGCCATCCTGGATGAATTCATGTCCACATATCAATCCTTCTACCTAGGTATCATGAGGAAAAAGCTGGGCCTTGTGAGAAGAGAGGAGGAGGAGGACGGTGAGCTCATATCGGATCTGCTGCGCCTCATGCACAACACAGGTACGAAGACTGATGCCTCTTTTTAGGCATTGCATTATCTTTATTAACTTTATTAATCCATTGGGAAGGCTCCCTCAGGGAAATTAAGATTCCAGCAGCAGAATTAGATAGCAGATAAAAAGATATATAAATAAAATAGATATAAATAAAAATATAAATTAAAATATGGCTACTGGCTGGCTACTGCTCCCCCTTGTCTTCAGTCTTCCTGTTACTCCTCCTCCCCCAGTGAGAGGAGTTGTACAGTCTTCTGAGAGACAAAAGAGTTTCTCAGTGTGTTGGTCCTGAACTTGTGAACGAGCAGTCTTGGGGTGAACAGGCTCCTCTGGTTGCTGATGGTGGTGAGCAGAGGGTGACTGGCATCGTCCATTATGTCCAGCAGTCATACCACTCTCTCGTCTCTAGGACCTGTATATTGTGCTCCTGCAGCCACTTGCCCTGGATGTGTGGCGAGGGATCATTATCCTGCTGAAACATCCAGTTTTGACCTCAAGCCATGATCTAGGAGTTGGCCACATAGAGTGTTTTAAAATGAAGAATAATTACATTTTCAACATGTCATATAATACTGGATTAGCTTTTGACAGTCAGAAATCAATGACACATAATTGTTTGATTGCCTGGCAGCTTTATTTTAAATACTCTACATCTCTTCATCTTCAGGTGCAGATTTCACCAACACCTTTCGCCTCCTGAGCCGTGTACCCTGGCCTGAAGGTGGTGACAGTGATCTTATTGCATTGGGGTTGGTTGTGGACCTCATCTTGGAGCAGTGTGCATCCATTGAGGAGCTAAAGGTGGCTAATAAGCCAACAATGGAGGATAGGTGAGGGGGTGTATGGTGGTTTGATTCTAATATTTAATCCTTTATTTTGCATTGAGCATCTTAAGTAAAAACATAAGGCCATCTGCTCCATCATACACTCCCATGGGTGTGCTTAATTCCTTTCGGAACAGGTGATGGTTTAAAACCATAAATGTCTCTGTTTTCCTTTTATATGCAAGCATTTTGAGGAAAAAGCTTACCAAGACAATATGTAAGTCAAGGGTTGACTCTTTATTATTCTGGCATTTGTTGGAGACAGACACAGGCCTACCTTGATCGAGATTTAAGGCCCTCTACCTTCTTACTTCTACCTTTCCATCATTTCTAGTGAGTTGGCGATGATTCTGTCCATGGCACAAACAAATCCCGCCATGTTTGGGATCGTAGCTGATAGCCCCGGTGTGACCGAGCAACTTTTGAGGATGGGACGGCTAAAGGAACTGTTGAGCACCAATCAGGATGAGCTCAAGGAAAAACAGCGAGATGATTGGATTCACTGGATCAGGCGATACAGGTAAGAACAAAAATAAATTGAGTACTTTTATTTAGATCCAGAAAAGTTGTTTTGATCAACAAAAAATTTAATTTTCTTTTGTTTGATGTTGTTTGTCTGTTTTTTCCAGCTGAAACTGAAAGCCTTGTTTGTTTTTTAGACCTAAAAACAGTGTATTCCTGATATATATACTGTAATTATTGAGCAATCTTCAAATTTTTTTGTTGTTAATGAAATATAAGATTCCTTCCAAAATATTTTAAACACTGAGCAAATATTTAGCAAGGCAAATGTGAAAAAAGTATGGAAAGGAAAGAAAAAAAAGTTCATTAAAGCCGCAGCAGGTAGAAAGCCAGAAAACGGTTGATTTTTGAGTCTCATCTGAGTTACGTTTCGTTCGTCTCCGCCCTGAGCCCCTCCTACCAGACGAGCATGCGCACACAGCATACAGCGCACACAGAGTCGCTATAGAGCGGCTGCTGGAATTCACCAGTCAGCTTAGCACAATTTTGAGTAATGTCCGAGTCAAGCTTCAACCCTACTCTTTACTAACGGTAAGCAGATGGCTAAACTGTTAGCAGCATTCAACTTACCGGTAGCCTGGCTCTGTCTGAGTCTGTCCCTCCGCTCTGGGACAGCTATTTAACCTGGTGCACCGTGGGTTCTCTCCGGGTTCTCCTGGCTTCCTCGCACAGCCAAAGAAAACATGTTTGTTAGGTTGACTGGTGACCTTGGAATAGCTCTCAAGTGTGTGTGAATGGTTGCCTGTCTCTCTATGTGGCCCTGCAATTGGCCAGCCCAGGGCGTTCCCCGCCTCTTGCCCAATGTCAGCTGGCATAGGCTCCAGCCCCCCCGTGAACATTCTAGATTCTAGAGAATAACTCTTACTCTGTGCTTAAACTCCAGGAGGCGTTTATCCAGGGAGTGTGAAGACACAGATGACCTGTCGCTCATCAGGGATGAGAGGATCAACGTGATGAAGAGCAACAACCCACGTGTTGTCCTCAGGAACTACATCGCCCATTATGCAATTCAGGCAGCTGAAAAAGGAGACTTCTCTGAGGTCAGATGATTTATAAACTATTTCACTCAATGATGATCTGAATTGAGAGAAACATCTTCTCTAACCACAATCTCAACAGCAACAGAGTTCTATAGTTATTCATTAATTTTCATTCATTTGTAAAAAAAAAAAATCCTGCAAGTTCCAATTTATATATATTTTATAAATTCAAGATGTGTTGGGACAAAAAAATAGCAATAATTTAAATAAAATTTTGGTCTTTGGGTTTGGTCCAAATACATCATTATTTTTCTGCTACAGTCAGAACAAGGGTATATTTACCTCTGCCAAGGAGGTTGTGTTTTTTCCTGTGTTTATCTGTCTGTTTGTTTGATTGTGTTCAAAATAACTTGAAAAGTTCTGAACGGATTTGGATGAAATTTTCAGGAATTGTTGGAAATGGGATATGGAAGAACTGATTAAATTTTGGGACTGATCCGGATCACTTTGGCGGAGGTCTGCACCCTCTGAGTGCTTTTCTAGTTTTATTTCTCAATCCATTAGTTGTGATACGTCTGTGTAGATTCTCATTCATCCAGGTCATGGTTATCTTGAAGATTCAAAAAGCAAGGCAACTGGACTGTGTTGAGTTTGTTGGGAAGACGTTTCACTTCTCATCCAAGAAGCTTCTTCAGTTCCAAATGGCTGGTGATGGAAGCAGATACTTATCTTACTAGAGGAGAAAACAACAACAAAGGAATCAATCAATCAATCAATCAATCTTTATTTGTATAGCGCCAATTCATAACAAGTGTTATCTCAAGACACTTTACAATAGAGCACAAAGCTCTTCATATTATGGATACACATATATGCATAGATACATATATACATGTAAAAATACACATATACATATATATACAAATATATACATCCAACACCCAACATGAATCCATATAGCCAATCATGAATCCCTCCATCATGGCGGCAAGAAAAAACCTTCTGTTAAGCAGCAGGAAATCTTGAATGTGGACCCCAGTCTCATGATGAACAGCAAATCCACACGATGCTGTGTTGGGTGTGTGGGCAAAGGGAGGGAGGTAGGTGGAGACAAGTGGACTAAAGTAAGAACTAAAGCTAGTGACAGATCAATGGACCAATCATAGACCTGTCGTCGTCAAATTTGTTTCTGCTGCAAACAAATTTATTAGAGGAGGATCCTCATGTCTGTGTGGTTGTGGTGATAATTTTATAGAAGTATAATCAATAAAAGTCTTACTGAAAATAAGAATTTATGGTAGTGACGAACTCATGAGTGCCCAGACCACAAGTGCATCCCTACCATATTGGTCTCCGTTAAGTATAAATGTATTAATGGTAGACCTCTTGAGATGTGACACCTCATTTTCAAGAGGGATCATACAGTCAGTGGCATATTTACAGTCCTGATGTACATGTTTGTTGTTTGACAGATGGTTATGTACATGTTGATATTTTACAGGATGAGATTTGTGATATTATAATATAAATATGGTGGCTATGTACATGTCTGGTATTTTGCAGAGAAACATTATCACATATAAATATAAATGTGGTTTATTGCACACTGGAGAGGTTTTTGTTATAAAGTCTGACAGCTGCAGGAAGGAAGGACCTGCGATACCTCTCCGTCACACACTTCGGGTGGAGCATCCTGTCACTCACGGAGCTCCTTAGTGCAGTGAGTGTGTGTTGGAGGGGGTGGGAGTCTTTGTCCATCATAGAGGACAGCTTGGTTGTAGTCCTCCTCTCCACCACCTCCTCCACCAGTTCCAGAGGGCATCCCAGGACTGAGCTGGCCTTCTTTATCAGTTTATCCAGTCTCTTCCTGTCAGCTGCTGTGATGCTGCTCCCCCAGCAGACCACTCCATAGAAGACTGCCGAGGCCATGTCCATGTGGAGCTAGAGATACTTACTATAGATGTATCAACCATGGATAGAAAGATCATGTTAATATCAACAGTAACAGCTATAATGATTATGAACTGGAGTGAGATGGCCAAATATGTGTTATGTCTGTAATTGTAGTTATTGAGGCTTCGTGACTCCACAGCAGCAGGCAGTCTCCACCAAGGATCCCAGGCCACCGAAAAGACAAGAGCCAAGGAAGGGAGGAGTTGGAGAACGACTCATAGAAACTTATCACGGGGTGATTCATCCACCGAGAGTTGTTACCCTGAGTGGGTCGTTAACTCCCCCTGTCATGTGAGGTGTCCACTGTCCCAAGGACAAAACACCAAGACATAAACAGAACAATATGGTGTATGCAGTCCAGTGCATTGAGGAATGCTCAGACCTGTACATTGGGGAAACTAAACAACCGCTTCACAAGCGTATGGCTCAACACAGGAGAGCCATCTCCTCAGGTCAGGACTCGGCGTTCCACCTTCACTTAAAGGACACAAAACACTCTTTTGAGGACAGCAATGTAAAGGTTTTGGCGAGAGAAGAAAGATGGTTTGAAAGAGGAGTTAGAGAAGCCATCTTCACCAGACTGGAGAAAGCTTCTCTTAACAGAGGTGGTGGACTCAGACACAACCTCTCACCTACATATAATGCAGTGCTAAGCTCTCTCCCCAGGAAGCTCTCCAAACATTCACACCTGGGCACATGTGACCACAACACCTCACATGACAGGGGGAGTTAACGACCCATTCAGGGTAACAACTCTCGGGGGATGAATCACCCTGTGATGAGTTTCTATGAGTCCTTTCTCCAATTCCTCCCCTTCCTTTGTTGTTGTTTTCTCCTCTAGTAAGATAAGTATCTGCTTCCATCACCAGCCATTTGAAACTGAAGAAGCTTCTTGGATGAGAAGTGAAACATCTTCCCAACAAACTCAGCACAGTCCAGTTGCCTTGTTTTTTGAATCTTCAACGTTAGTTGTGATCATGTTAAGGGTTCATACACATTGTCAGGGGCTTGGCTCATTTGAATGACAGATATAAATGTCACAGCTGTTTGCCAGGAGGTTTAAGATGCTAACCGTCTCATCTTTGTATTAAAAAATTCCAAAATATCACTCAGATATGTCACACGAACACCCTCAAAAGTATAAAATCAGTGGACCGTCAGAAGAGTCTACAAGAATGTGAGTAGTGCTGTCAACTCAAGTGTCAATCGCACCTCAGTTAATCTCATTTCAGAGTGAACAGAGTGCACATTTAGTCCCTGTTTACAAGCCAAAGCTGAAAACAGTGACAACTGAAATACTGTTGGCCTGAAAACGAAATTTGTGAAACTTGTGAAACAGGTCCTCATCAATGCAGGACTTTGCATGAGCAGAACTGCACAGTGACATAAATATTTAAAAGGCAAAATAAAAAGGGATGCAACAGAGAAAATTATAGCAAATATAGATCAGTAAAAAATGAAACAGTCCAGCAAATATCCAAAAAATGATAATAGTGATAATAATAATAAAAAGAATAATGATAATTATATCTGCAGGAGGAGATGAGAAAAGCTTGGATGGAGGGAGCTACTTTTGTCATGTTGCTGTAACTTAGCTTGTTACTTTTCTCCAGGCTGTAGATTTAGTGAAGTAAAGCTGATTTTATTCAGGACGAACCAGTAATTTAAACCCCATTCACACTTGCAATAAAATCACTGAAATTATCTGGACATTACCGGTTGAGCCAAGCCTGTGAAAGCAAACAGCTGAGTTTTACACTTAGACTTGACCAGGGTTATTTCCTTGCGCCCCCCTAGTATTGTATCCACTTAAAGACCGGGCAAGTGGAAAGTGTTGTTTCCACTCATCAAAGTTCTGTTGTACATCTGCTCAAAAATGATCACCACTGGGCCTTTTACAAATCCAAAGAGCTGCTGCTGGATACGGAGCTGAAACTCTGTTTAATTATCATGTACATAGTGATGCTGCTTCATATTCACTTTTGTGGGCTTCAGTGCTCCTACCAGCTCCTTAGTCAATGCTACTGATACACTTTTGAACATGTCCTGAAGTAAGGATATAAATTGTGATATGAAAATTATTAGGGCTGCATGTGTGAAAAGGCTTTAGCTTACTACATTTTACAAGTAAATGATAAATGGACTTGGGCTTATATAGCACTTTTCTAGTCTCTAACTGTCCATTCACTCTCACATTCATTCTATGATGGTTGGAGTTTCTATGTCAGTTGTCCATCAGCATCAACTAACACATTCACACCCTTTCATGCCCATTTACGTGATGCAGCAGTGGGAGCAACTTGGGGTTAAGTGTTTTGCCCAAGGACACATCATTATGTGACAGCCAGAGCTGGGCTCAAACCTGCAACCCTCTGATTACCGACCAAGCGCAATATCAGACTGTGTCATCAATGCCTCATCACTTGTAAATAGTAAAAATGATTGCCACTAAAGAAACTTGTGTTGTCCTGAGGCAGCTGTAGCTGATATATAACAGTACATGGTGCCTCCAGAAGCCACTAAAAAAATATTGAACATTCGCTGGATGCACCATGAAGATTCTTTACAGCATTTAACTTTTCTCAACGTCTCCCCCTGCCCCGTGTTCATCCTTTAATAGGGAGGCAATTAAAAAAAAGATTAAAGGCTTTCAAATTTTCCTGAACTTTTCATTACAAATCAAAGATGAAGTCAATAATTTAGGAGGTCACTAGTCCAAGGTCAAGGTCTCTGGACTTCATGTTTATCCCCTTCTGGTCAGCAATATACCTCAAGAGCACTTTGAAGGGATTTGTTTTAACTTTGCTCATTCTAAATCAGGGATGAAGTCTTAAGATTTCAGAGGTTTTAAGTATTTTTTTTGATTGGGCCTTGTGTTGTTCCTTGTTTGTTAAAGCTACATTTCAAGAACAACAAATGCAAACTGGTGTAAAGATCGGTGCCACTGGGCTTCAAGCTCATCCCTTATATAAGAAAACTTTGAATTCATTTTTCATGCTTGCACCATTTTTCACTCTGACTTCACAATAAATTAGTAACACAAAAAAAAGATTTCTACAAATCAAACTCCCACTAAAAACACCCCAGCCCTTCATCTTTTTGACCCACTTCTGTAACTGTCTGCTTGTAGAGCTTTATGTTGCAGTTCCAGTTTTAACTTTTAAAAAGTCCCTCAGCTGCTCTGTGCATGAATGCTTTGGTATAAGGAACCTTTTTACACAAAAAATTAACCACAATCAGTTTGTCTGTGCAGTTTGTTAAGTGACAATAAATCAAAGCAATCAAACAGGTCCTGACACTTCACTTCATGCTGACTAAAAATCTGACGACATCAGAGACCATTTCGAGTTTAGTCCAGACTTGGCTGGTTATCTCAGTGGTTGTACCGAAATAGAAACAACAACACGATACCGTGTGTTTGGGGGCTTTTGTTTGCATTAGCACTGAAAGAACAAATACACACCCAGGCTTGTCTGTCATCATCATGACAGCAGTGTCAGTTCAACAAGATGTGACACCTATAATTAGGTGTAATTAGGTTTATGATAATGGCTCTGACTACCAGACTGCACACACTATTAAATATGATGAAATTGCCTTTAAGTGGAAGCTGACAGGCAGTCATAAAACATTTTATTTTATGGTTCTGATCAATGCCTCTCAGCAAGAGAAGCTACAGGACCCACAACCTTTTCCTAAAAAAGATAATGTAATAGAAAAACACATCAGGCCCTACCATATGCCCGTTACAAAGGCGTGAATCACAGGAGTCTTCCTTTAATATAGGTTCCATTTGTATGCCATGAGCTCACACTGTGTAGATAGTAAATGATCATGTGGAGTAGGGTGCATTTTCTGGAAATTAGGATTGGTCTGGTGCAAAGTTTAGGTGTGTTCTGAATATGAAGATGCAGGGAATATCTGTGGTCTTAACCTCCTTATATCTGGTCTTAAGGCTAAGGGGCCGTCCACACATAGGCTAGGGTTGGGAGTATCAATATTGAGTATCAAAGTATTGATACTTTCACTCTACTTTATAAATTAGCTATTGCTGATGAAGAGAATACTGTAGTCTGACCTCTCCATCAGTCATCAGATTAAATTAATGCTTTTGTAAAAGTGATTATGCCTCTGCTTCTTGTCTTGTAGGTCAACAGAGTCCTGAAAGTTCTGGAGAAACCATATTCTGATCCAGACACATCTGAGCTGGGCACTTCTGATGGACCTGATGAGATTAAATTTACTGTTACCGATGACAAAAAACCTCCAGCATGGGCTCAAACAATCTGCATCACCTGATCCACATAGAACCTCCCTGACTGGTGGAGGAGGGGGGTCTTTTTAGTCTGATGAACCACCAGGATCTTAGTTCTCAGACCTGAAGATCAGACCCTCTCCTCCATCCTACAGGAAGGTTTTGACAAGAATCGGTTTGTTCCTGTTTTCATCAGTGAGGTCATAAATCAGTTTGTGGTAATTCTTTCATTACAGCCTGTAAGTGTTTGGAAGAATGAACCAGCAGCGCAAGCTTTGTTATAATGGTCTGTAAAAGATCAAGATTTCTGCTGATGGAGTATGACAGCTCAGACAACAAATCAGATGATCTGATCTGTCTGAGCATGAAACAGCAGGAACATTTTGATGATAGGTGTTTACAGATGAGTGACCTATCACATCAGACTAGGTATAGGTTTGGAGAGATACAATCACCTTAAACTTGTCTCTAAGATTAAACAGCCTTTTGTTGTTTTAGCTGATAGAAGGTTGTTTGCATTTTTTAAACCTTAAAAAAGAAACTCCCAGAAAAAGCAGAGAGAGATAGGCGTATGAGGTAGGGCTGGGAACTATATTGAGTTTTTAAAAACATCAATCCATCAAACAATCAAACTTTATTTGTACAATTATTTTTCATAAAAAATATATTATACAAAATAGCACAAAGTACTTTACATAAGCACATAACAAATAACAAAGTATGTGCAACACAAATGTAAATAACAATAATAAGAACAGACAAACCAGAATTTAATAAAAACAAAAAGAAGTATGTTGAAGACCTAAGAGCGATCATGAGTGGATAATGAGAAAACACTGGAGATGATGTTAAAATAAACTATAACTGGAGATAAAAGTTAAAATACCAAATTAAAGTAATAAAAGTATAAAAATAGTTATAAAATAATTAAAGTCATGCGTTAGTTAATTAGTTGCAAAAAAATCAATATTAGTATGCTGTTTTGGCATGAAAACTGAACAAAAACTCATATATTTACATGTTGTTTTGTCAGAAAACGGTTTTAAAAATGTCATTTATCAGCATGTTATTTGTGTGACTTAAACTGTTCATAAAGTCATTTATCAGCATCAATTTTTTGTCAATTAAAACTGACCACAAATGGCATGTTGCTTTTTGTTTTTTGTGTTTTTTTTCATTTTATTTTATTATTTTCTGCAACTCCAAAAAGACAAACAATAACTCAAAGGACACAATGCACCACACCATGAAGCTAGGACGATACAGTACATACCAAAGCAAAGGAAAAAAGGACAAAACAGAACAAAAACAAAGGTAAAGTAAAGCCCCTCCCGCCTCCATCAATCATCAAACTAATTCCTACCCTCAACAAACCCACCCCAATCCCCATAAATGGAAGACACTAATGGTGACGAACAGAGGAGTCAGCTGCTCAACATTTGCGAAAGGACAGGTTACACCTAACTACAAATCTGGAAGGAAAAACCAAAAGTTATTTCTAAGTAAACTGGTAATGAGAAGAGAATCAAGTGCCAGGGAGGACCTGAGTGATCATGCACATCCATTTATACACACACATAAGTATATACATACAAAGATAAGCATAAATATATGTATATATTTGCACATTGCCACTGTTTTAATAAATATTTTTGTTATTGTTTATTGCTATAGTGATGTCAAATCATTTTCAAGTGAAGCCCATGCTTCTATGTATTCCTGCTCGTTGTTTTGCAGCCTGAAAGCTGCCTTTTCTAATCTAACTATTTCCATTGCTTCAGTGATCCATTCTTTATAGGATGGTGCATTGGGTTCAATCCAATTAGCCATGATGACTTTTTTTGTGACCATACAGACAGAGAGAAACATTTTTTTATTCTTTGACGAAACATCATTAAGACTATGGAGGTCTCCAAAGCTACATGTTTGTGGTGTGAGTGGTATGACTGAGTTAATGTGTATCAGCACTTGTTTTGTAATGTTAAACCAAATGTCTTTGATTTTAACACAGTCCCATGGCATAGCAGATGAAGTAATGTACCTTCCACGGAACCACATTTAACACAATTGGTACTGTCTTTGATGCCCATTTGGCAAATTGTGAAGGGGTGTAGTAAAACCTGTTTAGAATTTTGAATTGTGTTAACTAAATTGAAATGGTTGACTTGCATTATTCCAGATGTCACTCCATGAAATATTGCTCTCCTGTACACTCAGATCCCTGCTCCATTTTTTTAAACATGTTTCAAAAGGATCATCGGTGCTTTCATTTAATGCTGTTATAATCTTTTTGACTATTACTTTTTTGAACAAGTTGTAGTTGTAAAGGATGTAATTGATTCATGGGGATTATCTCCTCAGGGATGTTACATTTAGAGACTAAGCTGTTAAAAGTTTTGAAACGGTTGTTTAAGTATATGGCACAGCTTCGTGATTCCTTTGATTTTCCATCAGTTCCGGTTGAGAGTCTTTTTATTGATTGTTATGTTAGAGTTCTGCCATAGTGGTTGGTTTGTTGAAGTTGTTGTATTGATTCCAATAATTTTTGTACATGATTAAAGAAAGTTGAATGATGCCTCTATAGGGCTATTCATGAGTTCTTTAGGAAAACTTTTGATGAAATATAGAGTTTTTGTGCTAATGTTTAGTCTCCGTGACAGACTTTCTTCCATGTGTTTCCAGTCTTTGCTCACCAGAGGATCCAGTAATTCACTATCATGCTGGCAGCCAAAGGACAGTTAATAATGATGGAAATTGGGAAGTTGTAGTCCACCTCTTCTATATGCGTTAGACATCCTTAAGTATGAACATCTGGCCTTTTTACCATGCCATATAAAGGTTGAAATTATTCTGTGTAAATGTTCCAACCAGGATTTTTGAATTGTGACCAATAACAGTCTTAATACATAGTTAATCCTTTGACTCCCAGCTCAACTGTTTGACAGAGGTCAGTAAATTCAGGAATATTTAATTTGTTAAAAAAATAATAACATGTCATTGCTTGTTTCTGTCAATGTTTTAGGATACAGAGAAAAACTGCAAACAAACCAAAAGAACTGATATTTTCTTTGTGTGGGATTTAAAGGTTTAAAAAGCTATTATTATTATTACCACCATTATTATTTTAAATACTTAACCATTTACCGATATGATGATTTATATTTCATAATCTTTCATTTATCAAAAACACTTATTTTGTGTTTTTGTCAAAGTCAGTATATTATTTTATATTATTTTTGATTGCTATTTTATTTACAAATATTTCTGCCTTTTCTAATTGATTTTGTCCCAAATATTTGTGCATTTTTATGTCATCACATAAGCAACTGTTAGCTTTTTAAACCTTTAAATATCTGATTTTTGGTTTGTTTGTAGTTTTCTCTGTTCCCTGAAATGTTAAAAGAATCAAACAATGATTTGATTTGTTCTGGTTTTTAAAACATTAAATATTCCTGAATTTATTGATGACCTCCGCCAAACAGTTGAGCTGGTAGTTAAAGGGTTAACAGAGGGGAGAATGTTCATTTTTACAACACTGACCCGGCCCTAGAGGGATATTGGAAGGTTTGACCATTGATCTACGTTTGATTTAATTTTATTGAATAAGTTGGTGAGGTTGGTATCTCTTGTTTGAGAAGAATTTGTTTATTTTTAGCCCTAAATATGTTATCTCAGTTGTTTTCCATTTAATGTTTGTATTATTTACACTTGTGATAGTGCAATATGTATTGAGAGGTAGCAATTCACATTTACTCCAGTTAACTTTGTATCCAGAAAGTGAGCCATAGTGGGTGATAGTTTGATTAATGTAACTGAGGGAGGAGTCAACATCAGATAAATATAGAATGATGTCATCACAATATAGTGAGATTTTGTATGTTTGATCTCCAATTTCTATGCCTTTTATCCTCTTGTCAGATCTTGATTTTTCTGCTAATGGTTCAATGATGAGGTTGAATAAATAGCCTGATAAAGGACATCCCTGTTTACCGGGGGGGTGAAGGATTAAAGAATCAGATATATCGTTGTTCTTATAGAGGCCATTGGTTTTGTGTATAGCATCTTAATCCACTGGATGAAATTGTTACCAAACCCATATTTCTACAGAGCGCTAAACAGAAATGATCATTCAACCCCGTCTAAGCCTTTTTGGCATCTAAGGTGCAAAGTGCTGCTGAATGAGGGAGAGTTTATGCTGGATGAATAATACTGAATAACTTTCTTGTGTTACAGATGATTGTCTATTTTTCATAAAACCAGTTTGATCTGTGTGGATGAGCCTCCCCAATACCTGAACTAACCTTGAAGCAAGAAATATGGCCAAAATTTTATTATCTATGTTTGCAAGTGATATTGGACGATAGTTGTTACATAACAAGGTGTCTTTGTCTTTTTTGTGGATTAGGATGATGTGGGAATAATTAAACATGGGTGGCAAACTTCCCTTGTCAAAAGATGCTTTAAATGTCTGTAAAAGTATAGGAGATAACTCCTCTGAAAACTCCTGATAAAATTCTGAGGTATAGCCATCAGGTCTGGGGGATTTATTTTTGGAGAATGATTTGATGGCTGTGGTTATCTCAGTTTGGGTACTTGGCTGTTGTAAAGTTTATTTCCTCCTCTGTCAGGCACGGGAGATTAATGTACTTTAAAAATTCATTTATTGAATCTTGGTTGTTTCCACTGTCTGACTTATACAAATTATCATAGAAGTCGGTAAAGGTTTTATTGATTAAAGCAGGGTCAGAGGTGGTAGAGTTATTTGGGAGACTTGTACATGATATTGTACTTTTGGTCATCTGTTTCTTAAGTCTCGGAGCCAACAACTTCCCTGCCTTCTCCCCCTGTTCATAATAATTTAGTTTGGCCTTTTTAAGCTTGTATTCAATTCTGCCTCTTATATCGTCATATTTCACTTTAACTTTGCATAGGTTCATCCATGTTTGATGCTTATATTCTTTCAAGAGGTGTGCATGTTGCTTTTTGTGATTAAATCTCAAAATCAAAAAAGTCATGTTAGAATGTTAGTTTTTCACTAAAAGGTGAAACCAAAAGTGACCAAAAGTCACGTACTAGCTTGTGATTCTACATGAAAATGCCCAAAAAATCAGCATGTTGTCTTTTTGTCGTGAAAAACAACAACAAAAAAATCATATATTAATAATGCTTTTTTTTGTGCAAAAGTCAACCAAAAGGTGAATAAGTTGTTTTAAAGGTGACAGATGGCCAAAAGCCATGTACTAGCATGTGTTTCTGCATGAAAAATGAAAGTCACATATTAGCATTTTGTTTTTTCTTTATGAAAACAGACCAGAAAGTTATATGCTGGCATGTGTTTTTTTTGACTTAAATAAACCAAATGTTAAAAATCTAACATGACATTTTTTAAGTGAAAATTGACCAAAAGTTGGGTTGTACGAAAAATACCCAAAAAAGTCACATATTAGCATGTTGTTTTTATGTCATGAATGAAGACCAAAAATGTTCGTATGCCATTTTTTCATATTTTGGGTAAACTGTTAAATCATTTCATAATTGACAAAAACAGTGAAGGCAGGTCAGTCTAGTACTTGCAGTCTTTTACCAAGAAGTCTCACTGTTGTAACACATGCAGAATCTGTCTCGGCATAGTCTTGATGAAATAAGTCCCTGAAAAACTGGTGCTTGGATGGCAGCACGTGTTGCTCCATAGATGCACAAGTTACCCATGCCATGGGTCAAAATAACACACCTCAATACCATCACAGATGCTATTGAACTTTGCTATGATAACAGTGTGGATGGTCCTTTTCCTCTTTAGCCTGGAGGACACCACGTCCATGATTTCCAGAAACAATTTGAAATGTGGACCTGTCAGACCACAGCAGACTTTTCCACTTTGCCTCAGTCCATCTCAGATGAGTTCGGCCCAGAGAGTGGTGTTTCAGGGTGTTGTTGATATATGGCTTTGTCTTTGCATGGTAGACTTTGAACGAGGTAGTGATGAACTGACAATGGTTTTCTGAAGTGTTTCTGAGCCCACGTGGTAACGTCCTTTACAGAAAAGTGTTGGTTTTCAATGCACTGCTGCCTGGGAGATCAAAGGTCATGGGCATTCAGTGGTGGTTTTCAGCCTTGACGCTATGTTCAGCAATTTCTCCAGATTCTCAGAATCTTTTGATGATATTATGGACTGTAGATGATGATAGTGCAAATGTTATCCTTAATTGTGCATGACTGAGCCTTTCAGTGATGTGCCTTTTATGACCAATCATGACACTCACCTGGTTCTAACTGACCAACTGTGAAAAGGATTAGCAAATATTGTACTCTGTTTTTATTTATGTTTTACACAACATCCCAAATTCATTGTTATATTGTTGCAACAGTTACATTTGAAAGGAGAAAATGGAGGAGAAAAGCTGTTACAGAGTCACTGCTGGCCTCTTGGTGATGAGATGATTGAAAATTTAATGTGTTACATATTAGCAGAAAGCAGTTATCAAACATCCTTCATATGTTTATGTACATAAGCAAAATCATCGGGTCATTTATCTTGTCTTTGAATAAAAGAAGAGCACCGTCACATGTGGCTCTGCCTGGAGGGACCAAACAGTGATCGTTACATTTAAGTACTGTCTCCGTTTCAGGCCAATTACACGCTGCAGGATTTACTGTTCTGAGTCAGCTGGCTGTCATTTGTCAGAGATGTAGTTAAACAGAATAACATGGCTGCAAACACGGGAAGGCAAGCACTGAAGGGTACAGCAGTGTTTGACAATCACACCTGAAGAAACTCAAGGGCATAGTTTCAAAAGAAATATAGTAAAAAGAGACAGAGAGAATAAAACAGAGAGAGAGTTGACCAGATGTGTCTCCAGATTCTTTGCCCCCTCGGTCTGCAGGACAGGAAGTGACGACATTTATTGTTTACCAAGGAGGTGTGGTGGTCATGCTCACCAGGAGAGTAGAGCCCTCTGTGCTGAAATTTGTGCTCGGATACAAGGTCCATCTGTGACACAGGTAAGAACCACTGCATTTGATTCACGTTACACTTTGTATTTGAAACTTGAACTTTAAATATTCTATAGCTCTGTGTCTATGCAGGAACTGAGTTTACTGTGAAACCTGCTGTTGTACCATTTGGGTGTTGCCTTGGCAGGGCAAGGTGTGTTTATTTGTATTGAAGATTTTAGTGACAAAAATATACTTAAAAACAAACACAGAGATTAAATGTCTGTGTTGTGTCTTTGTTTAAAATGTTTTGTTGTTGAACCAGATTAAAATGAGGCGTCTGCCCCAGCTCCTCCTGGCATTTCTGTCAATCTACACGGCACACGCCAAGGTAAATATGACCCTATTTAACTCTTTTGTCAGTGCCATTGTTCTCTGTTCCATAAAAAAATTTAAAGGAATATACATTCATGTCTGCATAGACAGGCAGATAGTTACAACAGAAAAGATCATTGATTCATATCTTTTGAACAGGTGAATATAGTGAAAATGCAGTGACTTGCAAACTTTCTTATATTTATGTTTAAAGTACTTAACTCTAATTAATACCCGTATTCAGAGTGTGTATAATTTTTAAGAAGTGCAGAATCAGCTCTAAAATACTGGAGTATGTGGATTTTAGCATATCCAGTTGCCTCAAAGTCTGAGAGACTGTTTTTGGATACATGTCTACAAATAGATGTGCTCCCAGAGTGCAAACCCCTGCTGAGGCATTTCCAATGATACCGGGCAAGCTACTGTCAAAAATGTGGAAAAAAGCCTAGATCCTCTCTGCCAATGCCAAACACCTTAATCTGCTATTTACTCTTTTTGGGTGTTGTTCGGTGGACTGGATGATTGAAATCTGAAGAAACAAGACATATTGGCAATTTAACAATTTATTCATTTAACAAACAGGAGCTGCAGTACCATGTGTACCATGGGGGCGAGTTTTGTCATCTTGAAGGTTAAAGTTCAGTCCCGGACTGCAGAGATGTGGGATTGCCACTGGTTGCAGAATCTCATTTTGCTATCTCTCTGCATTGACATTGCAGCGGCAAAAAAAAGCTGTTAGACACTGGCAGAAAAGGTTTGGTGTATGGATGCTACCCAGATACTCAGCTCTGCTGCATCCCACAGATGTATGTTCCTTACAAATGTGGCTCCATTTAAAAGGATTAAAGAATTTACTGCTATTAAGCATTGTTACAACAAAGCAAAAAAAAAAAACAAAAAAACTCCTGGTTCCACATCTGAACTCAGATTAGCACCAAAATCTTATCAGTTCTTCCTCATGCATTGATCACAAAAATCATTTAGAAGTTATTGAGTTATTAGTGAAAATGTGAAAAACTGCACTATCTCACAATGTTAAGAAATCCTTTAAAAATTCCTTGATCTGGGTTGGGGTTGCCCTCAAAATCTGAATGATTGGTCATTTCCCCATTTCGGACCTTTCCTGACCTTTCAAGATATCCTGTTAATAATCCATCAAACAAACACATACTTTAAAAAGCCAAAGGGGCATCAGCTGTGTAGATTTATCCTGAATGAGAACATGTCTGATATATTTTTAACTGATGCCTCAGTTTCTTTTTAAAAGTCAAATAGTTGTCACAGTCCCTGATATGTGCTAGAAGTTTAT
Organism: Cetoscarus ocellatus; assembly: GCA_037902135.1. Lineage (NCBI taxonomy): Eukaryota > Metazoa > Chordata > Actinopteri > Labriformes > Labridae > Cetoscarus > Cetoscarus ocellatus. Next base: position 543,671 of record JBAMNC010000941.1, on the reverse strand, counting down.
TCCTTCCAGATGGACTGTGTCACACATCCATCTGGGAATCATTTCGTAGAAAGTTATTGGGAGGGCAGGACTTTTCACAAAAAAACTGAAATGGCGATAGCATGAATGTTTTGTTTTTCACAATTATCATAAACTAAAGGGAGACTTGAAGTGGCCTCTTATTTTTTAGCACAACTAAACCAGGCTCATACTGCTGCCTCTTAGTCCATAAAAGGGTGCTGAAAAGCCTGCTCAGAAAGTGATCGTTGGAACGTGGATTCAAGCAAATTCAGCTGATTTGCAAGGTTAGCTGACTGAGCCTTGTACCCCTGAAAACTTAGGCACACCCCACGTTAGTCACTATGCCCTTAGAGGACTCTGCTCAAACTTTTTCCCTCTGTGAAAACATCTAAGAATGCACTTAGTTAGGTTTGGTTGACTAGTAGAGCACCCTGGAGGGCTCTTCATCATGTTTTATCAGCCAAGAGGACACTTTAGCTGCAGTTCTTTTACCATTAGGGCACTAATGGGGGCATTTCCCCCTGTCCCCCATCGGAGCATACTTAGCTGTGACCATCATTTTTTCAAGTTACCATTTTAGATGATTGATTAAAAAGCTTTTTTCCTTTTTGTTGTTTTAGAGAGGTGATGTTTCCTATCGAGGTGAGCTGCATTTCATTACATAACACCTTGCATCTTTTAATCTTCAAATCATGGGCTGTAAATATTTTTAGATTTTATCGTTGACTTCCTCTTGTTCTTCTCTAGTGACACATTTTGGGGCTGACTGCACACAGATTCAGGCTCTCACACCTCAGGCACCCAGTGGTGTCTACGTAATCCAACCTATCAGAGGTAGAGCGCCATTTAAGGTATAATCAGCAAACACAAACCTGACGTGATGCACTCATTATTTTAATTATATATGTTTCTCAGACAGTATTTAAGGGTAATCACTTGCACTTACACTCTCTCATGAGTAAAATGCCTGGTTCATGTCTGTTGTCGTTCTCTGGACTCCCCTGCTCAGGTGTACTGTGAGATGCGGTCTGATGGAGGCTGGACGGTGTTTCAGCGCCGCAGTGAGGGTAAAGTTTCCTTCTACAGGAAATGGGCAGCATACAGTAAGGGCTTTGGAAACCTGAGAAGTAAGCACTTGTTGACTTCTCCGTGGGATATGATTGGTCATTATGACAGACACTTAACACCAGGTTGTTGAGGGCAATGACAGAGCTTTAATTCATAGTTGTGTAGCTACTTATCTCAGGAGGCTTACGTCACTGCAGAACCAGAAGGTGACGTGTAAAAGCCCAGCAAAATCTTATCAGTGTCAATGTCTGAGACAGGTCTGAGACAGACATAGTGATTATTAAAGTCCCAGGAAGGTCTTCATGAAATTAACCAGACTCAGAGAACATATAAGGACTGGGCAATGTATACTCCTCAAAAAATACTTAGAAATGTTGTTTTGGTGGATTAATTCTCACCTTTTAATAATACTATTTGGTACTGTATTTGGTATGACTGGAAAGCCTATTAGTCATCTTTACCATGGAGTACAACTTGTAAGGATCATGCTTTCATTGAATGAGCAGCAAAGCTAAATATTCAGGTAGTGGCCAAAAATATTGTGCCAAAATCCCCTGTAACTGGAAGCTGGACAGACCATGAAGTGGGCATCCAAGGAAGACAACACCCCAAGAAGACCTATTCCTCACTCTTGCTTCACTGAGGAACTGTAGGGCAGGGATGCCCCAACTTTTTACATCGAGGCTGCATAAAGAGGAATACATGGGCGACTGAGCTACTTGCTGCACCTCACTTTTAGTGGATTTAAGTAAAGTTTTAGTGTTTAGGGGCGGGTTATCACCTGTCAAGGGTCCCTTGTAACCCTGGGCTATCACTGGATTCACACCTAGTCAGGGTGAAAATGACCTTCTGAGCAGCAGAGATGGGAGACACTGACGGCTTATCTTCACTGTCAGACATAAAACAAGAGTAAACTGCAAAAATGTTGGTGCTTGAAGACGAATATTGCAATATAATTTGTAAATGAGACCTTATGACAAAATAAATATGGCATAAAATGTTCATGATTGATGGTATTTGCTGTCTTTATTTATTCAACTATTTCAGGGGCCAATTCAAAATGGGCAGTGGGCCACATTTGGCTCTCAGGCCATAGTTTGGACACCCCTGCCGTAGGGTTTTCTACAGGAGAAGAGGGGATTTTGGCACATTTTTGGGGCATGCTACCCACATGTTTAGCTGTGTTGCTGTATGTTTTGTATGTATCAGTCATGGAGAAATTTCCAACCACAGTATGATACATATATATAACCACACTGTGTGACTAAATCTTTTATGGCACACGACCAATATGTATGAGGTATGTAATCATACATATGTACAATCAGATGGTTGTAAACTGCCTATGCTCATGTTGAATGAGTAGAATTGTGATGAAACATCGACAAAAATCTTCATCCGCCATATCCAGCTATTGTGAGTGCTGTCATATTTAAAAACTATCAGGAAGCAGTGGAAGTCTGAGAAGCTGAGAGCGCATTTTCACACATCGTTTTTGTATGTATTGATTGAGAGCCCCCTAGTGGCATACTGTGTCTTGGACTGCAATAACTGTTACTCCAATCTCTTCCTAATGGAATCATTATTGTGTGAATGTAATCAACCTACTGCCTCAGTCACCAAATTTTGAAAATCCTGCCCTTGTGTTATTTCCTCCAGACGACCACTGGCTCGGCCTGCGGAAGGTGTCTTCAATGACCAGGAACAAAAGCAAGAGGTGGACCCTGAGGGTGGACCTGTGGGACCACCAGAATGGAACTGCTTTCGCTGAGTACAAAAACTTTCACATAGGCAGCGAGAGGGAAAACTTTAGACTGAATCTGGGGAGATACTCCGGAACTGCGGGTAATTTATATTGTTTGGTGTTAGAGATATGAAAATCATGCCAAGTAATTTTACCAAAAAGACATTAAGGCTACATTCCCACACTGACATTTTGGGCAACTTTTGCTTATGTATGGGGAAATGTTGTGTGGCTTCGAGCTAAGTCAGGCCACGCAGAACTAAGTTAGCGTCAGATGGGCAATGCTGATGCTCGTTGGGTACTTCAACAAAATTTATGCACTCTTATAAATGTCCAAAGTTTGATCCAACATGCTTGTAAATGCCAGCAAGAGTTGCTGTTTACCTCTGCCTGCCTGCCCGTACATAAACGTACCATGTTCAGAGTACATCAACTTTATCAGGTCCAGCTGCTTCCTCCTCAGGACTGGACTCCTGTTTCATGACTGAGGCGTCCTTTGGGGACAGCTGTCTTTTGTCCTGTAGGTATGGAGTCAGAATGCTAAGACCAGCTGCAGCTTCACGTGGTTAAATGATATATTCATATTCACTTGCTTTATATGGCGTTCCTTGAGTGGCTTTGCAATACGTCTGTACAACTTTCATCAGTGCCAAGCTAGGCCACAGTTCCCCTTAGTTGAGCATGCTACCCATGCAATACATCTATGTTAGCGAACGTTTAAAATCCATCTACAATTATTCAGGAGGACTATGGAAAACTTCATACTTCACCAGCTCAATGTTTCTCTCTGTTTTAGATACATCGACCTGCATTAAACACAACAAAATGACCCTAGGAACGTACTTTTACCAACATATTGATTATTTCTCAACATTGCTCTAGGTTTGATCAAAATGGTTCGGAACCCAGATGCCAACTTTACAGATTTATAAAAATGATTTATGTTAACCTCAGGTTCAGTAATTTCACATGTTGTATCTTAAACTATTTCCCATTTGGTTTGTAGGCGATGCCCTCCGTGACCAGAACAACTTTGGCTTCAGCACCATCGATCGTGACAATGACGGCTGCTCCCCCTGCATTTTCGGTGACATCGCTCAGTCAGAGTGCACGCACACAGCGGGTGGCGGGTGGTGGTACAGCCGCTGTGGCTCTGCCTGTCTGAATGGTGACTGGCATCGTTCTGGTCAGCACTTGGGCTGGGCGTCGGGCCTCCACTGGAACACCTGGAAATCCCGTGCTCCTTACTCCATGAGGGCTACCAGAATGATGATGAAGTCTGCATGAGAGGACCTATGCCTCTTTTAGCAGCATAGTGAGATCTTAGTTGGACTCCAGCACAGTGGTTCTCAACTGGTTTAGCTTCAGGGCCTACAACATCCACTTAAAGTCCTTTTAAAGCAATGACAATGCGTTTAAAGTCTGTTGTTCTCACATAAAAATATAATATCAACTGTTAAACCAAACTTCAACCATAAAAAAAATTGAGTAGTTGGAAGTTATGTTTCAAAATCATGGAAAATAATGCAGCAATCTCTGCTTCTGGACTTTGTGAGCATATCTGTTAAATGATTAGGTACTATGAGTTCTTTTCTCCCACAAACTGTTCTGCTTTGTTATTTATTAACCAAACTGCCACCATGGCGCATAGGTTGAGCCAGTGAACCTGATACTGTTCAAGTAGAAAATTTCTATCCCTAGTGAGATTGCATGGTAGACAAGTAGAACAATAGAAAGTGCTAGTTAAAGTGCGTTTAGTGCTATTTTATTGTTGAAATGTGGGTATAAGGAACCTATACCTGTGACTGATCCCCCTGCTAAAAAGAACTAGTGTTTCAAGTCAATAAAAGCTTTTTAGTGTTCTAAATTCACAACAGAGTCACCAAAATCTCTCTCTTTCACATGTACAGCAACTTTATTCATTTTGCTTTACAATAGTTTAATTTGTCCTACATTTATGAAAATGTTTACCACTCAAATTTATTTAATGACATTTTCCTGTTTACATTTAATTGACCAAAATTTAGTTTAAAATTTAGGATGAAAAGTTGCATTTTTCCTTAAGTGCTTGGAGACCATGCATAAATACATTTTATTTGTACTATGTTTTTCTTGATAACATCGATTTTGGTAGTTTCAGATCTGAAAGCAGAGATCCAAACCCTCATGTTCCTCTGAACAAGTTTTACAAAGCACCATACATCCACAAAGTGGCCTCACAAAAGTAAAGTGCAATAAAATATAGTTTTCTGCTTTCACTGATTTAATTTTTCATCAATGTCAGTCCTGTTTAATGCAAGAAAAATATATTTATTTTCAAAATGTTAACCCTTTATCTGACATTTTTTGTACTTTGTATCTAAAATATTGTTGTCGAAGAGTATTACAAAATATTAGTTATCTACTACAAATAAAATATATCACAGTAAATCTTCTTTTCATTAGCTATGTTTACCTGTGCACCTTTTCATAAATTGGATTGAAATTATTATGATTGGAATTTCCAGCTTCCAATTTTACATGAACACAGTCTAATCATGGAGCGCGGGTACATGAATTAAAGCTTCTGTGGACATGACTTATTTTTTTTTAAAATAATTTTTATAGAATATCAAAGTTCAATGTCCCATTAAGCATCCTTAAAATTCAAAGAGAGAGAAACCATCTCTAAGTATTAGAAATTTTTTTTTGAAAACACCTTATTTCACAGTGAAGATAATTTTTTAGGACTGTAGGGTTATGGTCACCATCAATGTGACAAGAAGAGGCCGATTGGGTTAACCTTGCAATGCAGCTGGATCTGCCTGATTTAATGTCTGTAATCAGGCAGATCTATCTTGCCCAGCTCCAATCTGCAATGATTGTGCCCTGCCCAAAGCAGCGTGGCCCAATCAGAGTCCTTTAGGCCAGGAAGAGGTGCAAGCTACAAGCATGATGATAGCCGGAAGTGTTTGCTCATACAGACATTAGTACAGATGCTAACAGCTTCAGCAGCAGTTTTATCAGATCTGGATCATATTTCATTATTCAATGAAAAAAGCAACTACTACATTATCTGTCTGGCCTGTGATGAATCTGATTGATCAAATGATTAACTGATGACACTTTCTAGGGGGTGTTGCTAAGATAGCCTTGTGAAATACTGTATGTTTAACGGTCTGTCTGGTGTGACAGGCTATAAAAGAATAACAAACTATTGTTCTAGAGTAGAAAATAAGAAAGTCACACCATCCGCTTGGAAATCTACATAAAAAACCCCTTCGAATTTAAAGCCTGGCTTGTAGCGTATTGGACAGTTTGTGGTTTTGAGATGCAGGTGCCATATGATCAGTAATTCCAGTTAGATTTAAAATGTATTTGTTTTTGGCCTGAATGTGCTTAATATGCATATTTGGACTGCACAGAGCACTAAAGCATACTAAAAAAGAATAAATTAAGATTAAGATATAGTAAGAAAATTCAACATTTCTGTCATGGATTATTGATTGAAAATAACATTATAAGCAAAATATCTGTTCAGCTTCTCATTCATCCAGGTCACGGTTATCCAATTCTTCATTAAAAGGGACAACTGTACTTGCAGCAAGTCCAGCTGTCCCTTTTATAGAAGAATTGCATCTATAAGCAAAAGCATGCACTTCCCCAAAATGGACCAGTAAGACCAAAGGTTAAGGGGATATCCAATTGGACTCACTGAATGGCAAAATGGAGTAAAAGGTCATGCGTGAATGTCTGCTTAGTTCGTCCAGATTGCATCTCTTGTCTTAATCCTTTAATTTTTTTCCTGGCACACAGTTAAAAACTTTTGAAAATAGACCCACTATTTTGTCCTGACCCACCAGTTGAGAAACACTGTCCTAGCATACATCTTAAAATACAATAGAAAATTAAACATTCTTTATAATTTTAAAATTGTTTTGTGTGAGAAAGGAGCAGCTCAGAGTACAACATGGATTTAGATGATAATGGTGTGAACTTGGTCCTGTGCGCTTCAGAGAGCATTGAGGCCGAGTCCAAGCAGAGGCAGGTATTTTGATAAAACAGAGGTTATCCTCCACTTCGATATAATGATTTTGTCAAGCTTTTAAATTTTTAATTCTAAAACTTATAAGAGCATAAATGTACCTGTAAATATGGTCAATAACATGCAACAATGTCCTTGACAAACTGTGTGTGGGATCTCAGTCATCCAGGTCAAGTCAAAGGGCTTTTTCAGTTCTAGGAATTGGCCAGTGAAAGAGGCAGAATATAAATTCTGACCTGACAATTAAAATGCAGATGATCTGGGTGGTCACCTGAAAGTCATCAGCAGAGTCCTTGACCTAATAACTCCTTGGAGGTGTGACTGGTGGACGTTTCCTGAGTTGTTTAGGTCACGTGCTCTCTGGTCCTTTGCTCTCTGGTGAGGGTTTTTTGATTGTCTGTGAAAGAAATCCAAAACTGCATTATATGTAGGAGATAGAGAGCAACTGTTTCTCCTTGAATGAAAAGACTGTTGGTTTGAGAGAGGCACCAAAGAAGCCATTTTTGTCAAGATGGAGAAACCATCGCCAGACAGAGATGGGGACACCGAGATAAACACCCCCAACATAGAACAGGGGACCCAAGAGCATGTGAACTAAACAAGCCAGAAAACTCTTAGGCCTTATATTTCTGGCTCTTCACCAGTCAACTCTTAGAACTGAAGAAGTCTTCTGGAGAAGAGGTGAAATATCTTCAAGAATCTAAACCAGTCCAGTTGCCACTTTGATCAGCACCGGGTCCTTGACAAACTGAGATGATCTTGCCATTCTACTGCCATTACTGTTATTTTGTTGAAGTTGTCCCACTAACCCAAAGTACATCCAGGTCTCATCCAAACAACAGGCTCTGGTGACAGTGTCCAAGGGGTCAGCTTGTCCTTCAAAGAAGCAGTGACGTCTGTAGCCCATTCAGATGTCCCTGTTTGTTAAAGTAGCATAAAGGGCTGTTTCACAGTGGATGCATTTTGGCTTTATTTTACAACTTTTGTCAATCAACCTTTATTTGTCAAGTGCCAAGTCATCACAAATATTATTTTGAGACACTTTACAAAAGAGTAGGTCAAAGACATAGACCCTTTACAAATTCACCACGAGTACAACACTTAGCAAAGTTTCACTGACAAGAAAAACCTTCTGATAGGCAGGCAGGAAAATCTTGAGCAGAACCAGACTCATGTTGAGCAGCCATCCCCTGAGCAGTGCTGGGGGTGAGAGGATTGAAAGACTGAAAGGCAGGCAGAGACAAAAATTAAGAACTCTATAACGATGAATTAGCGTTGGATTCTTTGATTTAGGGCTGTGGTGTGTGTCCACGTGCATTCAGCACGTTATTTAGTCAGAGCTTTCACCTTACACCTCTCATATTTACTTCGGTTTAACTGAAAAGTATTCTTGTATCTGCAGAATTTTTCACAGACAAGATAAACACAGTATACTTGCACTTCCTGTTTCTGTTTTTCAAGATAAAAGTCTGGCTTGCCATATTCTGTGGAGAGACTCCCCTAATACGTAGTTTTCCATGGTCACACATAAAAACGTAATTTCTAAAAGTTCTTCTCAGGGAGCATTTTTGGTGTGCGGAATGTCTTTGTTCTTCCAGTATGTATTTTTTTTAATTTAAGGCCAAGAAAATTAGAAAACATGTATCCCTCAAGTCATATATGAAGGTATTATTTATGGAGAGACAGTACTATGGCTGCTAGGAGATGTAGACAAAAAATAGACCACATGCCTTGTCTGAAAGCTTCGGCCTAATGAGCCAGTGTGACATGCATCACAACAGTCTAGCGTATTTGAAGCATAAAAGCAAAAGTGTGTAAAGGTGTAAGCATGTTGAAGTCAGGTTAACAATGTTAAATCCAGGAAATGTTAAACAAAATTTGCCACAGCAAAGCTCTCATGTGAACAGAAATGATACGCTCTCTCCCCTGTTTACTCATTAAAACTGCAAACCAGTGTTTCCTAAATAGTAGGGCGTGATCTCTAATATCCACAGTTTGTGTGGGCAGGCATGGAATCATTGAGGCACATTTGCCAAATCTTTTCAAATGCCAAACAGCTTTTTAAGCCATTGCTATTGACTCTTGTTTTGAGCTTTAAGTACCCTCTGGTGCTGACAGTCAGCAGGAACCCCTAAATTTTGATTGGCTGCCAAAGTTCCACCCTGTGATTGGCTATTTGACATATCAGAGGTGGAATTTATGTAAAAATCATCTCAGTTAGTGTATAAACATGCTTCTATTGGCTTTATTTGTATTTTTGTACAAAGAAAACTGTTCTTTTGGAAAATTTTCTCTGGCTAGAACTTAAAATTATATATTTAACCTGGCCGATGGGGGGTTGATCTTGAAGGGAACTGCAGTACCCGAGTTTCTGGAAATCTTGGGCTAGGCACGAGTTTTGCAAAAAGTGCATTTTAGTGACTTTAAACAGGGTTGAATGAAAGTTCAAAACACAAATGTAAAGCTATGTTTTCAGAAATACCTGGTTCTGTGTGGACTTGGCCTGAGAATGATGGTTACGAATAATTCAACGTAGAGACATTTTAGAAAAGTTGCATTCATGCAAACATGTTTGTTTTAGTTCATATTTTATCAATAATAGAAACTGAAAACATGTCCAAAAATATTTATTAAATGGCTACAACTGCACATCCTGAGTGGTCCTAATTTTTTTTTGCTTTTAAAAAAGAGAAACGTTATTTTAGACTAACTTTACTTTAAAACTACATTAAAGGTGTGTTCACACAGGACACAGCTGACAAGACCTGGGCGACCACTTTCCATGCAAAGTCAACATACATCTGCGATGAGGCGCAACCTGGGCAACTTGGTTGTGCTACAGGCTGCTTTGGTCGTGAGACCAGGTCGTGTTGCTTGGTCACCAAAGTTGAAAAATTTGAACCTTTCAGGTGATGTCGCATGTGGCTGTGCTGTGACAGCCAATCAGTGTTGTAGTTATGAGGGAAGCCAAGCCCTGTTTGCTAGTCTTGTTGTTGCAGGTAACGTGTGTGTATGTAAAGAAGTGGTGGTTCTCTGCAGTCCTGTCCTTCCTTGACCCATTTATCAGCCCGAGGGAGACGACAAATAACGTGGCTGGAGGGGTTGAGGAAGACAGGCCTGCATAGAACTCCCTACTTGAGGTGCAGCTGTCAGACGATGCTGAGGCAGCAGCAGCAGAGAGAGCAGGGCCATCAGCTGCAGTGTTTTACAGTTGGTATAATGTCAGCTATATCTATACATACACCTTTATGATACTGCAGTGGTCGTGACATCACTGAGCGACGTGATGCGACGGTGACAAAAAGAGCTATTTATGGAAGCATGACGGGACTGACGTGAGAAACATGATGTCAGTCGCCAAGTCCTGTACGTTGTGAACACACCTAATAACCCTTTGACCTCCTTTTTTTAGGTATTATTGAGTATTTGGTTTGTTTGAATATTAAAATAGGTTCATTAGTCCTTCATAAGTTCTACATAAACATGTAGGTATATTTATGACTGAGAGAGCAAATCAAGAACACAGCAAAACTAAAATTTAAAGTTTTATTTAAATTAAAAACCATCTATAATATAAGTAAGGAAATTTGTGTTTGGCGGATTATTTCTTGTTGTAATAGTGCATCATGGCAGTGGTCAGTGTCTGCTCCAAGAACTGACATGCCACGTTTTACTGATCTAGATGGAGCCTGTGTAATAGGAAGACTTGAAGGTGGAGTTCTGCCAAACCAAGTTGAGGCATTAATTGGAATGAGCCCTGAAGGCCAAGTTCCATATAGTGGAGGGTGTCAGAGACAGGCTGCAAATTGCACATCCTAAGACAAAAGCACCCCAAGAAGACTGTTTCCTCACCCTGTCAGCACTTAATAACTATAGGCAGTCTTCCTACAGACTTACAGTCAAGGTTTGCAGGTCAATATAGCCAATGGCTTTTTTCCCCAGACAATCCAGAACAGACTGCACGCAGTCAGTCTCTGGTCTCATAGTGCTGCTAGGTCTGCCATGACTGCCCTTCACAGTCAGGCCTGCTTAAGCTGGTCTCTGTAACTCTGCTCTGGAACCTGTGGAAGATGTGGAGAACATTGTGCTGGTTGCTGCACTAATAAAATAGCATCTTTTGGTGGAGGCAGTGTGATGGTGCAGGGCAACATCTCGCTCACTGGAAAAACAAGGCTTGTCATCACTGAACGCAATCTAAATGCAGAGAGATATTGAAATAAGATTCTGCAACCAGTGGCAATCCCAAATCTCCACAGTCAGGAACTGAACTCTGTCCTCTAAGATAACAATACTCCCCCCGACAGAGCTGGGTTCATCAGTTAAATTCATCATACATACTCTAGCCTGACAAGCAGGAAAAGAGAACACTGAATCATATATGAAGTGCACATCGACTGGCCTTAGTGTGAACATATGTGGGACAAGAGAATGTCAATCATATTTTTCAAGATGGGGCGCAGTGGGTGAATGTTGTGTGGCAGATAGTGGGCCAGGGTCATCTCCCAGGCATCCACCATTCGCACATTGAGTCCTCTGAACACAGCTCTGAGCACTTTGTCCCTCTGAAAAGCATACCAGTCACTGTAGCCTAATGCCATGTCAAGATCGATGCCTCTGAGGTTTCCAGTCCTGATGACCACCAGCGTGCCTGGAGCCCTGTTTAACAGTCGGACCACTGCCCTGCGGATGCTCTGAAGCCGTCTGACGTAGAACTCTACAGGAAAAGGGCTGAAGTGAGCCCAGATACTTAAAGCTACAACTGTGTCTTTGCCTCCTACCAACCCATCTATTTCATTGGAGATGTAACGCAGGTCACTGGTTGGTACAATAGTGTAACTAAGTGGGGGACCGTGGCAGCGGTATGTTACCAAGATCCTTTTTATGTTGTCCCACATCATGAAAGGTCCAACTTGCTTCACATTATTCAGCTTTATCATCTTAGCATCTGAAAGAACAACAGAGGGAACAGATTAAACCTGTAATATAAATAAAGTTAAACTGTTGCCTGAAATCACGGTGGATGTTACCTAATAGTGAATCATCCAGGTACTCAAACCACTGCCTGATGGTGGAGTCTCCATAAAAGTAGAGCTTCTTGTCTTTTAGACACTGACCAATGGAGGGGGCGTTGTTGAACTGGTGGACTTCAGTGCCAGTAAGTGATCGCCACACACCCTTGTAGTAATATCCAGAGGCACCAGCGTTCTCATCACCTTGATGGACACTGGGCTGCCCTGTTGAGAATTAAAAGTGTAAGAATCAGAATACTTGTTACTACCAAGTATATTTTTACAAACAAGAAATCTGACTCATCTGACAGATGGCAGCCCCACAGTAGAATGCAGGGGTGTTAAACTCAATCATAGAAGGGGCCAAAATTTAAAATATGGTTTAAGGTATGGACCAAACAGGATCAACATTCACTGAAAAGCCTAAAACTGACTTTGTTTTAACCATAAATAAAAAAAAAATGTACAGCATTATTATTTTTGGGCAGGCTTAAAATGTTGGATGTTATATTTCCCTTTTCAAAAAATGCCTACCTTCTTTTAGAGGCAACACGGTGACATTGGAAGGCCCTGAAGCCTTAATGAAGACTTTCAAGTTAACCTTGCTGAAGATAAACACAAATGATGTAGCATGTCATACACCGAGATAATCACAGCCAATAGATTATTTACAAGGCCTGAAACATTTAACTACATTTAACCATGCTTGATGCATTTTTAAACATACAATACATGACTCTTGCAGCAGATGTTTAGTCACTAAGGTGGATCCTGCTACTTATCCTTGTTTTTCAGTGCTGGGCCTCAGAATATGGCCTATTGTTATGATTGTTAATTTAACATCAGTAGATTGTTCACATTATTGTCAATCCATAGGTTGTGATATAAACACTTAACTCATCATACTGAACTGTTATTTTAAGACAAATAAATTCTTAAAAGTCTGGAAATTTTCTGGAGTTCTGTGCAAGAGCGAATCGAGCTCTGGTAAGACCTTTTCTATTTTTAAAATCATTAAAAATAAAGCAAAAGGAAACTTTTCAAAGTTCCCCTCACCTTTGAAAGAGCAAACCCTCTTTGGCCTTGAGTTTGCTCTTATTTCCTTTTTTCACTCTCTGGTGGTTTACCCTGGTGTCACAGTTCAGCCTCTTTGGCTTGTAGCAGAACCAGGGTTCACCTGTGCGGAGGTCGGTGAAGTTGCACTGTGGTTGGCTGGTTTGACGTAGACAGATGTTACAGATGGTAGCTTCAGAGATCGAGCCTGAGCGGAAGAGGCTAGTAAAGAAAACCCTATCAGGGTATTCTTCAGTCAACCCACGGAGAACTGTGACAGCCTCACTTGAATGAACAAACATCACCTGGTAGAAAAGAACCACAGTGTTAACTTAATCCAGTCGTATTAGAGGCCCAAATAGACCAGGTCTATTAGCATAATATCAAAAACTATGTGAAGGATTGTTTGTTTATTTCTTTTTTGTGAGACGTGACTCTTTTGGAAAAAGGCGCATCTGTAGAGAAGCTTACCTCAACCTGAGCACTGCCTTCCCAAGGTAAAGGAAACACGGCAGAGTAGGAACCATTGAGATGATCCACCACTCGCCCAGCCACGCCTGCTTCAAGTTTCCTGTTGTGCAATCTTGCAAGTAAGAAATCCCCTCCAGACTTCTTGGCATTACCTTGAAAGTCATATATTTTAATCAGAACCTCCAGCTGATCCCCTACCCTCCACTCTCCTCCACCCCTCCTTGGGAGAATCGTGAAGGTGCTGTGGCCGGGGTCACTTGTCTGATTCAATAATACAGGAGATGGCAGAGATGGAGTTTTGGGCCATGCAATGGAGTCTAATATGAGACTTTCTTCCTCAGCGTCAGCGGAAGACAGTGGCTTAAAGGTGCAGAAGTGACTTTGCATTGGAGTGGAAGAGGGAGGAGAAGGTAGTGCAGAGGCAGGAACAGAAGCCGCCCCCTTGAGGTTGATGGAGTTTCCTTTATAGTGTACCTGCAAGGGTGTTGAGAAAAAAAGTCAGAGAAACAAACTGAAAACAAAAAAAGGACCTTTGTCTAAACAAACATCAATAATTACAGATATTAAGCTGTGACTTATGTGTCCAAAGTGCTTCTTCTGCCATGCTTTTCATTGTCCACTCCTCCAAGATGTTGCTGTTCTATAAACTTCTAGAAAGATACCTCCCACTTTGACTGGGGAACTTGCATAGCACTGATGTTCATCTACACTATGCCAGACACTTGGTTATAACACTCCATATATACCTTGCCTATCCACTTTGTACACCCCTTTATCGTCTTTGAATAGTCTGCATCTGGGGTTCTGCCTTGTGTTGTGGACCCTGGCTTTAAATAATCTTATGTTGTGAGCCGGTTCCAGTGCTGTCATGATCAGTGTCTTTTTGAAGACACTGGTAGGACTTCAACATCAGCCTCTTCCTCAATCTGTCAGGTGGTTAAAACCATGCAGGAGTTAATCCGTCCATGATGTGCCCACCCCCTAGTGTGTCTCCTTACTAAGTCCCTCTATCTCAAGGTTTCAAATAGCACTACATCATTTGGCACTCACTGTTCCACCACCTTCTTTCTCGTGCATGGCACAGAGCCTTTGGATGCAAGATTAGAAGAGCAACCCATCATGCATGTTGAGGAATCTCGTTGAATTGATAGTTTAGTCATTATAGCCCATTTCTGTGTAACAGCCTGCCTGCACACCTGAGGGTGGCACAGTGTGTCATTTGTTTTTACTTGATTTCAAGTGACTCCAGTTATATTTTTATCCATTTTTATATTTTAACATATTTCTTTAATTCATGTTTCATTAATTCACATATTTAAGCTTTGTTTTATCATTCTTACCAAACAATATTTTATTATTTATCTCAATCTATTTATTTATTTATTTATTTCAATTCTATTATTACTTGTATTCTGTTTTATTTTTTACTTCTATCTCCAGTGTTGTTTTTCCACAGTTCCTCGTTCAAATACATACAGTTCTATTGAATCAAGGCCATTGATTTTTTTTTTTTAATTTTTAATTTTATTAATTTATGTATTTATTATTATTACAAGGCTTAATTTGGGTTTGTTTGTTCTTATTATTGTTATTTAAGTTTGTCTTGCATATACTTTCTTCTATTTGTTCTCTGTTTATGTAAAGCAATTTGTGCTACATATGTTGTCTGAAAAGTGCTTTACAAATAAAGTTTGATTAAATGATTTATTGAATGTCAAGCAGAGTGTGGCCAACATAGCATTGCTAGCATCACCAGGCTCCAGTTGAATTAACAGGATAACATCTATGAATTGCTTGCCCCAATATGCAAGTACTACCTGACATAGCCTAGGTTGATCTTTATTTTATGTCACAAAATACTCCTGAACTGCTTCAAGCTAAACATTGTTATTTTTCAAAGCTGGTTGTGTATTTCTGGGTCATAGAGCAACAACGGCCAGATAGCAGAAATAAAGACCACAGCTACAGCAAGGCGTGATATTACACATCATTTGACAGGTGAAGTGCAGTGTGAAAGATGGCCAAACCAAGTGAAAAATGAAACACTACTGCAGCTTCATCCCCAAACCAGACCAAGTCCACCAAATCAAAGATCTTACCTCCAGCAGGTCTATGTTCTTTACTATGAGGACAGACACAGCCACAATGAGAAGGATGACACAGCCCTCCAGAAGTTTCATGTGAGTGTTTTTAGTCATGTAAATTTGCAGCTTCATGATTGGTCCTCTTCATTCACTGGATTTAAACAAAAAGGGGGGACATGGGTTTCTTGTTATGAATATGATTTCCTCTTGAGAAAACAGTGAAATCACTCAACATTTACTGTGTGCCATAATGCTAAGGCCCCAACCACACTAGTCTTTACAGTTTTATAACCAGTGGTGTGCACAGGGGCGCAGGGGGCGGTTGCCCCCCTTGTGGCCCAGTTGTTGAAAAACGTGCCCTTGAGAGCCAAATGCATGCTAAAGCGCCCTCTTGGGAGGCAAAACACACTAAAGTCCAGAAGACCATTAGGATCAGGAAATACTATGAAACACTGCTGTTGCAATGACTTTTATGTTGGGCCCTTTTTGATCTATATTGAACCAGAACTATATCTCACAGAACCAATTTGGATTATCTGGTGCTAATATGGGGTTAAAATGCACTAGAATACAGGAAATAGCATCTACTTAATTGAAAATGTTCTGGGGATGACCCCCAGACCCCCTTGGGATTTATTTATTTATTTCTGTGTGTTCTTCACAGTCCAACATTGAACCTGCACAGTTCTTGTGGATGCTGATCCTAACTTGAGTGGTCTGTCTAGTTAGTCTGTTTTAAGGCTATATAATGTGCCAATTGTATAACATATAAACATGTCTAAAGTGCCCTCGAAAACACACAAAACTTAGTGACCTCTTCAGTGCCGAGAATTTGCTGTATGTGCCCTTTGTTTTCTTTTCGCCCCTGCCCTTGAAAAAGTCTGTGCACGCCACTGTTTATCACCTTTGTCCAGGAAGTTATGTTTGTTCCAGCAATCATTTGTTTGTTTTATCTGTGAGGTAAGGAGCTCAGATTTCAATGACATTTTCTGGAAATATTTGTCATGGCAAGAGGAAGACCTCAAGGCATTTTGTTTATCGGCATAAACATTGTTAACGGGGCAAGAAAGGGCAGTTTTTCACATTTTTGCAAATAACTCAAAGAGTTCTCATCAGATTTTGATAACATTGTCAGGGCATGTTGGTCACCGCACAAGGCAGAGTCAGTGGATTTTGGTGGTGATTCAAATCTTTGTGCAAATCCAGGAATGCCAGAAAGTACTTGATGGATGTTTATGCTCTCAGACCACTTCTAGTTTAAACAGCAGTAGGGTTGCCTGACGTGATATGATGATCTATAATCATGAAGAACAAGAATGTGTCTGCAATCTACCAGAGAGATTGAAGGAACCTCTATGGGACTCATTCTGTAATAATTGTTATAAAGCCCCTCATTATAATGCTTTAGAAACACATTACAAACATTATAATACCACTTATAATGCTGTATAACACCTGTGATAATTAATACAGCTTAATAACAGTTTGAGTCATTAAAAATTCAATATACATGATGAATTATACGCATATTTATGAGTGTTACATGTGCATCTAGCTTTTTTTTTTAAATCATACATATTCATTATACTTTTAAACAATATATTTTACATATTTTAAACATTTCATAATGACAAATGAGTTTTGGTGTTCTTTTTTATAATCAAACCACAACAGATTATAAAAAATATTATAAGTCATGATAATGTGATAATGTGATAATATTAAGGATGCACAATATTGGATTTTTGCTGATATCTGATAGGCTGAAACTTATTTTGACCGCTGCCAATATTGATATCGATATGCAAAAATGACTAAAAGTTGGTTGGATCCTCCTTTGTCAAAACCAAAATATACTTTTAACAGTTACAGTAAAATCATGTTTTATTAGCAATTTGAGAGCTACAAATATTGATTTACTTCTCTGTTGACATAAAATCAGCCCTTTCAATTCATAATTAAGATCAAAAATACTCCAAACTTACAGATTATACTGTATGTAAGCAGTAAATATCTGCAGAAATTTAATTTCTGCCAATACCAATATCAAACCAATAATATCGTGCATTCCCAGATTATAGGTCACTATAAGTGGTCATTAGATGGTCTAATTAAAGTGTTTAAACACTTTGTCAGTCAACACAGTTCATTCCTACAGCTCCAAGTGCAAGCTAAAACTCTACCATGCAAAGCAAAATCCATAAATCACCAACACCCAGAAACATCACAGGCATCTATGGGCCAAATTTTGGAGCAACATATGACGCCATTCAAGCATCTTTTTCAGTGATGCTCCTGTTTATTACAGCAAAACAATGCTGAGACACATTCTGCAGCATGGCTTCATAATAGAAGAAAGCAGATACTAGACTGGCCTGCCTGCAGTCCAGACCTTTGCAACCAAAATAATGAAGTTTATCGGTTTGAAGGTTAAATATCTTGTCTTTGTAGTGTGTTCAGTTTGTTTGTACATAAACTGTAGACCACTTTGGTTACAAATAAGCCCTTTCAAAAAAATCACAGCTGCTTTGAAAAAAGGTCCTTTAGCATTTTCTTCCTTTATCTTTAAGAGGAGTTTGGCTCAGTGACCAGACCCACCCCTTCTATACTCTTCTCCTTTGACAAAAGGCTGGGCCGGCATAACCAGGTCGTCTGCTTTGTTACGAGGCCAAGAACAAAAGACAAATATCTAGTGTCAATCCCTAAGACGCCCCGGGCAGCCCTGTAATGACACACCAGGGGAAAGGAGTGTGTTTTTCTGCTTTCTGCGTTACCGAGTGTTCGTGACTCTGTGGATCTTTTCAAAGTGCATTCATGTAAAAGCACCATCATAATTATACCTTGAGGCGTTCATTTTAATTCCACTCTGTTTTATTTGAATCACTTAACCCAGTGACAAGGCCCATGTTTCACATATAGAATATGCACAGGTCGTCCCCCACTGAGTCTTCCTGCTCCAGGGCGACCTGGGCGACCACTTTCCATGTAAAGTCAATGTACATCTGCGATTAGCCACGACCAGGCGTGACCAGATATCACCCGATGTGACGGACGCCATCTAAATGACTTGGTGGCGTCTTGGGAGTCATGTGGCGGCGCCCCTTTCCCTGCAGATGGGAACTCTGGGGTCGCATTAGACGCGCAACCAGGTCGCGGAGCCTGGTCACCAGAGTTGAAATATTTGAACCTTTCAGGCGATGTCGCATGTGGCTGTGCTGTGATAATACATCCTATTTTATTATATATGATATTATTGTGGTGAAACTCCAGCGGGCGGGATGTCACTGAGCGACGTGACAGCTACCAAATGGGCTATGGACGTGGACAGGCAACAGGACTTGGGTGGGCGATGTGATCTTGGTCGCCAAGTCGCGTTCGGTGTGAATGCACCTTTATGAATGTTACAACTAAGTTCCTGCCACTGGAGATGGAAAAAATAAACGGTTCAACCTACCATCATTTATGCATCATTCACAGAAGGGATGATAGGTCACAGGGGCTTTAGTGAATTAACTTATAAAGGGTTGTTAGTACGTGGTTAGAGACCGTCATATTCAACTTTACAGTCTTTTTTCGACATCTGTGCCTTGATTAAAATATTTAATTAAATTATCTGTAAAATCTACACATTGGTGCACAGAGCAAGAATCAGACTGTTTTTCTTTAAAAAAAAAAGAAAAAGAAAAAAGAAAAAAAAACATTAGCTGACATTTATGTTTAATCTTCAGTTCAATTTATAGGTAGAATTTTGAAAAAACAATCAAAAATGGCTACATTTGACCTTTTATTTATTTGACTCCTGTCAGAGACTGAAGTGACATGACCCAAATCCAGTCCTGTCACAAACAAATACTGGCGTAAAGTATTATTAGTATATTAAGAGTATCTTAATATATCATGACCCTTACAGTAAGTCAGTGTAGTTGGACTCTCTTCAATCTCACGTCCTTAATACCATACATGTATGATACTCAGCACTGGGCTGCCTACTGTGTAATACCGGCAAAAGCAAAAGAGAGCAAACAGACAGGAGAGCATAACTACCAGATGTTACATGCTTTTACTGTAAAACATGACAAAACACAGTTTTACCTTCTTTTCCCCGACAATAAACATGAAAAGTAGATGCTGCATTGTCTGCTTGCTGATACATTCAAGTCAGGGCCCTATTGTTTGTTGTGAGATCCCCCTTAAGGCCAAGACTAATCGACTGGACAGAGTCTGTTTTCTGAATACGAAGCAATAACGTAAAAGTTAAAGTGATTATGGACATTTATTTTTCTGCTCAACAGTTTCGATTAATGTCAGTGATAGTAATGACTTTCACCTAGAACAAAAAACTCTGCATAAAGCAGTGAGTCTGCCTTCTTTTCACAAGCAACAAAATAATTGATAAGCTACATGCTCCATGGCATCCATCTCTTTTTCTTTTTTTCTATCAATAGACATAGTATATATAAATGTATACATTTACACACATACACACACACATTTATATATGAATTCATGTATGTATATAGGTATATATTTGTTTTGTTTAGTTGAATAACTGTGATGCAGTTACTTAGATCTTCTTTCCTGTCATTTAATGTGTTGAATTTGAATTTATTTCAGTTCTTATAATCTTGTATTTCTTTTTTCTTATTCTTAATTTTAGAGAGAAGTTGAAAGATAGAGAGATGGACAGAGACAAAGGTTCTAAAATGAGAATTCATGATAGCTGTACATTTATGGATGTCCAGACTGTAAATTTTTCCTCATCATACTTTTTTGTTTAATATGAATTTATTAGCCAGTTTTGATGAGGGGCCTCCTCTCTTTTGTGTACAGCAGGTTGTATCAATCAGACTATTTTTGTCCAACTTTGACGAAGTTTAAGAATCTTACCAAGTCATAAATATTTGATTTATGACTTATGACTGCAGTCTGCAGTGCTCAGGTCTGGAACAGGTATATATTTATAAAAAAAAATTCCTGCTAATTACATTGAGACATATCCTGATACATAGTGTCTTTACTTCTGTATGGTGCTTCATGTTGTATTGCTGGATTCCTTGAATAGTACAGCTGCTTTTAAAAAGAATGCTGACTTACTTCCTGTTGCACCATCTTTCAAAATTAGTTTCAAACACTGACAACATTTTTTTTTGTCTCAGTGAAAGTCATCATCAGTACTAACACAAATATAAACCCCTGAATAATAAAAAAAACATTGAAGCAAAATCATAACTTTAACATTAGTGGTTTTTCTTATAGGAAACTGTTTTCCTGAATACTTGTAAATTTGAAGCACCATTGGCGCCTTTAAAAATACTACTCTGCTTGTCAGTGACCCTCTTTTTATGTCTTTTGTGACAATAATAGTAAAAATGTACCATCGTCACCATCCTAACATGAAAAGTAAACCATTCGTCTGAGGCCAACACTGACAAAAGTAACCAACTCCATCACTAACAAACTAAATAAATAAAAAAAGAATTAAAGCTAAATATAAACAATATTATTGGTAAAAATAATTGTAACATTAAATAACAGACAAGATTTTATAATGTGCTGATAAAAATATAGACAGTTGTTTTCACTGTAGTCTTGATAATTGGTATAATTTTAGAGGCAGTGCAAAGTTAAAACATAAAGATGATACATCAGACTGAAACATCAGTGTATGTGACAGAACATTTGATGAATGCTCTCATAGATCTGTTTGTACAGTCTGAAGGATGTAGGCTCTGCTTATCAACAGGTACCAGACCCTGGTGTAGTGAATGCATATTAAAGATTGTAAGTAAAAAAATAAAAATTTAAATACTTTAAGCCTCTTAGCCTTGGAAAATTCTCGTTTGCGTCTGGTCTTAATCTGCTTTGATTCCCCCAGTTTATTAAATAAAGTGCTGATACAGTATAAAGTTAAACAAATATGTTGGATAGCCTAATTGTAATTGTAAATGATACTCTGCTCCAGTTAATATAGGTGGCAATTTAAATCATTTTACAAATAGATGCTCTCAGGACTTAAACAGTAGTGTAGGTAGAGTTTTGGCTTGCTTGTGCCTTAATATGAGCTCAGCTATTCCTACAGAGATACCAGTCATCATGTCACAGTAAAGCACAGTCTAAAAGCAACATTATTGTTGTTGTTGTTATGAAATGTCATCTTCTGCCTGAAGCTGTGAATTAATCATAAATCAGTCTTTCATTACAGACTATAATCTCGTATTTACAAACTTCCCTCACATAACTGAATTCAAATCATATTACACCTGCCAGTGTAAGCAGACTCACCCCAGAGCAGCAGAGCTTTGTCCAGGAAGACATCCAGAGGCCAGACTAGGTGGATGAGGTCTGGTAAGGTTGCAGGACACAGAAGCTGTACTGGTTTCTGTGCAAAGTGTGAGTGTTAGGTTACACCCTATGAGCAACAACGAGAGGCGTCATGCAAATCCGAGGTCATAAAAAGTATCGTTCTTCACCTTCCTCTCTGAGAAAGACTTGTTTTACCTCATTTAGGCTGAGGCTGGCCGACAAGACCATGTATGGCTTACATAACTTGAATGACATCAATAGTTGGAGTATTGCACACAAACTGTCTGACTGGCTGCAGAGGCATCTTGTAACCTTCCTGGATGGTCAGCCTGATGATTGATGGCCCTGTCCCATAACAGCATTTCTGCACTCAAGTTTTCCTAAGACTGCATAACTGTTGAAAGTGCATTTCAGGATGTTAAGTGCACAAAACTGCCAAGAGCTCAACTGGGGCAATTCTAAACGCTGCTTATTATTGAATTTCTGTTTGCTTTGTTTAGTAGGTCTTTAGATTAGTTTTCAATTATAACCAACACTTGCACAGAACTACCATCACAGAACTAAAAAGACATTTTTTAAATTTCAATTGAATGTTTTGGAAATAAATCACACTTAATAAATACAAAAATAACAAATGTAACATGTGCATTACATTTTAAAACCACCCAATTTTCCTAAACTTAGACCTGTTTGGGGTCAAAGTTTACAGTGATGCTGACACAGAAAGATAAATAATTGAAGACGCATATAAGTATATTGTTCTCATATAATTAATTTTATGAATTAATTAACAATTAATTTTTGTTAAATTGTAACATTTTTGCAACCTAAGCACATTAAAGGTGCAGTGTGTAGAATTTGGCATTTGAGTGACATCTATCGTTCAGATCCTAAAATGAGCCCAACCGCAACCAAAACATCACATCGCTGAGCAACGGAAGCCTGTGAAGACCAAAAGGGATCATGAGCATGGCATCATTTACTAAAGTGACACGGTTTGTAACCAATTTAAATTCCTAGTGCAGAGTAACAACTGTCTCTACATCCACGGCCGTCCTCTCTTCTCTTCTTTCCCTGCATTCCAGATAGATTTCAGAACTGGCTAACAGACGTTAGCCAGTTCGTTCTTTTTGTCCCTAAAATCCACCTGTAGACAACATGGCGGATCGTTATGTTGGCCTACATGAACACGGCCCGCGGTAGTGTAAAATTTTTTAAGCTTTTTCTTACTAAATACAAATATAACAAATGTTTTATAGGGATGATTGTACTCCTATTTTGACAGACTTTATATACAAATAGAAACATTATATCCTATAATCACTGTTTCTGTTTGGCAAAATGCTGCCAAATTCGACACGCTGCACCTTTAAATAACTAACGCACCGGACTGTTAAACAAATACACCAGATATACATCTCAGATCCATCAGGTCAACATCCCACAGAAAGTGAGTGGGAAAGCAGAACACTTTTTTTGTCTGTAGCATTTATTATGGCCATAGGCTTTCAGACACGTCTTGCTTTCAGGACAACTTAACCACATTTACAGCTCCTGCCTCTATGTCCTCAAACGGACTCTGACAGTCGTTCTTTTGGCTATGGTCCTGAATCATGCAAACTTCCTTATGTCCCTGCGCAGGTGCTTTTCTGAGCCTTATGAACAGCACTGCAGCCAAGCCAGCCAGGCACCAGTTTTCTGTGGTCAAATCAGCTGATCCAAAATCTGAAGTGCTCTTGTCTTCTGATCTTTATGGTAATACTCCATAATCAAGGGCGAGAGAAAACAAAAGACAAGAAACAGGGCTTTATTGTGTTTCTAGTGTCCATCAGAAGAGGGAAATATTAATGTCATGCCATAACAATGGATCTAATATATCTCTGTTTAGGAATGAATGAAACACATGTTATGATAATATTGGTTAAACAGGGTTGGCAGTCAACGAATTAAAAGGGTGGTTTATTTTGAACCCTTTTGGAACAGATTTCAAAGTAAAATGTTAAATGGACTTGAGCTTATATAGTGTTTTTTTAGTTTTTCACTACTAAAAGCTGCTTTATACTGCAGATCACATCTACCCAGTCACATCCATTCGCTCTCATAGTCACGCATGGATAGTTGGAGTTTCTATGTCAGTTGTCCATCAGTATCAACTAACACATTCACACCCTTTCATGTCCATTTACACGCCAGATGCACCAGTGGGAGCAACCTGGGGTCAAGTGTCTTACAGAAGGACACATCACCATGTGACAGCCAGAGCAGGGCCTAAACCTGCAACCTTACAATTACCCACCAAGCGCACTATCAGACTGGGACACAGGCCCAGTAAAAGGATGTGATTTCTCGGTGTAGTACTCAACAAATCTGATATAATTGTAGAGAGGACCTGCTGAACTAAACATTACACAAAAACTAAGTAAATGAGTGTTTGGTAGGTTTTTCTTTGTTGTAACAGTGCTTCTTGGCAATAAGTCTTGTACAGTTGGAAAGCCTGTTCATTTCCCTTCTAAATGGAGCCACATTTATGCGGAACATGCATTTGTGGGATGAGCAGCAGTATGTGGGTTGTGCCCACGAAAAATCTGGTCATCCTCTCTGCCAATGCCAAACAGGTTATTCTGCTGCTTACTCTTGTTTGGTGTTGTTTGGTGGATTGGATAATTGAAGTCTGAGGAAACAAGACATATTGGCAAAATGACTATTTAATTAAATCATTCATTTAACAAACGGGGGGGGGCACAGCAAGAAGATCGCCGGTTTGATTCCCGGGTCAGGCAGGGCCTTTCTGTGTGAAGTTTGCATGTCCTTCCCAGGCACTCCGGCTGCCTCCCACAGACCAAAAACATGCTCATTAGGTTAATTGGTCACTCTGAAATGCCCTTAGGTATGAGTGTGAGTGTGAATGGTAGTCTGTGTCTATATGTTGCCCTGCAATCGACTGGCGACCGCTTCAGGGTGTACCCTGCCTCTCGCCCAATGACAGCTGGGATAGGCTCCAGCCCCCCCACACCCCCGAAAGGGATAGTCGGTATAGAAAATGAATGAATTTAACAAACAGAAGCCTCAGTAGTATATACACAGCCATAACAGCCTGGCATAAGGAGGAGGTGCCAGGCCAGCTGACAGGGTGGGGAAACAATTTTCTCAGGGTGTTGTCCATTTAACAGACTGCCAATCAGGCACCTGTTGTAAGCTTCTCAGGTACAAGAGTCAATAGCAACAGTAAAAGAAACTGTTTGGCTTTGGAAGAGAAGATCTGTCAAATTTTTGATGGGCGTAAACCACATACTCAGCTGACACATTGTTTTAGAAACTATCCAAATGTTTAGCTGTGCTGCTTACTCCATGAATGCACAATCCTTACAAGTTGTTCCTCACTGTAAAGATGGTTAATCAGGCTTTCCAATGATGTAAAATACAACATCAATAGGTAATATAAAGAGCAGAGAGATAATCAACGGTAATACAGTTTCCAAACTTTTTTGAGGAGTATATTTTATTTTTATTTATTGTGATAAATTCAGACAGTTGTGATGTGTTTCATGCTCATATCATAATAACAATAAAGCCAGGATTGATTGTGCAGCCCTAAAGAGAACAATAACAAACAGTTTGCAAAGAAAATCTTGTATCTTAATTATCAACCTTAACGAGGTAACTTAAACAGAGGAATCAACATTGAAAAGTGTCATTGCTATTACACACATAATCTCTCACTTGAAATCTACTAAACTGAGCCAGACTTTAAGTGGAAAAGAAGTTATACTGTTGAAGGCATTGCTGTTTTATGGTGCTTTGCCATCTGTGGTATCTGCTCAACTCAACATGGTTTGGATACTACCTGCTTCATTTTCCATTACAGTTTATCAATACCTCTTTAAGGTAGGTGGGACCGTCACAGCATCGCTGCGCAGAACCACAGTGGCATCCTCACAACAACAGTGGAGGAAACAGTGGCTCCAGAGCTGGAGATGAATATTTATCAAAGATGGTTGCAAGCAGCAAAAAAACATGCTATATAAGCCTATTCAAGCAATTGGGGGTTTGGGAACTCTTACAGCAACACAGAGTTGAGGACTCATGGGTTTCATTTCCACACCAATTCCCCTCGACTTGTGGCGATACTCTGACCAATTAGAGGTCAGCAGTGTTTATGTTTAGTCTTGACTCAGCTCGCCAGGGAACCCAGCTGGAAATTATAGAAAGACTGCCAGGTTCTAGGAACAATCCCTAATGAAAAACCAAAACAACCGAGTAAAGTTGAGCTAAGATACCAGGTAGTGGAAAAGCCCCATTGGTGATATAAATGTGTCCTAGAAAAACGTCATGTTGATAGAAAAAAAAGAAAATCTTGCTCCACAGTGTTCATTGATACCTGAATTTTATAGCCCTCCAGCCCTTTGTGAAAGTTGCACCACTAAAGCTACCAAGGAGATACGGACAGTTCATATTCAAGCTTGCAATAACCCCTCCTGTAAAACAGCAGCTCCCTCCTGATGCAGCTACTCCCACTATATGTATCTGCATTACCTCAAAGAATGCAACTCATACCTATCTGTGGCATATGTGAGACAACAGAACATCAACCAAATTTTTCAAGATGGGATTCTGTGGGTGAATGTTGTGTGGCAGATAGTGGGCCACGGTCATCTCCCAGGCATCCACCATGTGCACACTGACTCCTCTGAACACAGCTCTGAGCACTTTGTCCCTCTGAAAAGCATACCAGTCACTGTAGCCTAACACCATGTCAAGATCGACGCCTCTGAGGTTTCCAGTCCTGATGACCACCAGTGTGCCTGGAGCCCTGTTCAGCAGTCGGACCACTGCGCTGCGGATGCTCTGAAGTCGTCTGAGGTAGATCTCTATTGGGAAAGGGCTGAAGTGGGCCCAGATACTTAAAGCTACAACTGTGTTGATGCCACCCGTCAACCCATCTAGTTCATTGGAGATGTAACGCAGGTCACTGGTTGGTACAATGGTGTAACTCAGAGGAGGACCGTGGCAGCGGTATGTTACCAAAATCTTTTTTATGTTGTCCCACATCATGAAAGGTCCAACTTGCTTTACACCATTCAGGTTTATTAGGTTACCACCTGAAAGAAGAACAGATGTAACAGATTGAGCCTATAAGAACAACAACAAAAAACTCTTGTTTCCTGACATCACTGTGGATAAGTTACCTGGTAACTGATTCAGGTACTCAAACCACTGCCTGATGGTGGAGTCTCCATACAGGTGGACCATCTTGCCTTTGAGACACTGACTGATTGCAGAAGCATTGTTGAACTGTTGGACCTTGGTGCCAACAAGTGATTTCCACTTATCCTGGTAGTAATAACCAGAAGGTCTGAAGTCCCCATCGCCATGAGCAACCCCTGGATGCCCTGTGAAGAATTGAAAAGTTAAAAATCAGAACTACATTTATTTTGGCTGTGAAATATCTTAAAACATTCACATGTTGGTGTTTTGGTGTCAAAATGACAGACTATGGTGGTTTTCACACCTACAGCTCGGTTGTAACCTCTGCCAAGGAAGTTATGTTTTTGCTGGCATATGTTTGTTTGTTTTGTTAGCAAGAGTACGCGAAAACTTCTGGAAGGATTTTGCTGAAATTTTCAGGAGATGTTGGTAGTGGCCCAACTTAAAAATGATTGGTGGTGATCCTGGTAACCACCATTAGCGAACAATCGTTTTGGCTTCATAACGGTCTAACTAATAATGATATCAACATGATTCTGAGTGCGACGTGTGGGTTTTCAGGTTCAAGGAATCATATTATGAGGGTAAATTTATCATGGAACTATTGCTTGTAGATGTAACAGCAATAAGTGAGCTACCTTAGCGGAGGTTTGCACTTTCCAAGTGCTTTCTAGTTTTGTTCTGATTCAGTTAAAAAAAACTATAAATGTGCAGATTTCTTTTGGATCAATTCATGTTCACACAGCAGTGTTTCTAAAGCAGGCCTTGTCCAGGCTGAAGGGCCCAGACGTCAAAGCCAAAGTTCCTATGAGTTCATGTTGCACTGTGCATTATGGGAGGAAATCCGGCAGGTTAATCTTCCCACAAAACTACAATAAAACAGAAGATAGTGGATATTAAATGTCCGATGTAAGATTATGCAGATGAACATACAGTATTTATTAATGTAGGGCACGCTTTTACACTGTCAGTGTGAACAAACTCTGTGCCCAAGAAACTGTCAGTGATGCGGAAAAAGCAGAGAGCTTCGTGCAGTTGTTGCAGGTATGTGCTTGATGGAAAGATAATTTTGGGGGGATTCAACAAAATGACTCCATTCCTTTCATCATTCCTGATGACTCCTCTGCACCACCGGCGACATAAATTCTGCTTTATTCATAGGTGTTCACAAGCGATAAGGTTTAAGGACACAAGGGTGCAAACCCTGTGCCCCGAGGCTCCAGAGGTCCTTGTCGCCAACCCCTTCAGCTGCGTCACCAGCTGCCATAACCAGTGGCAGTGCCTCAGTAGTTAGATTGAAACTCCCCTAACGACTAAACCAGCTTCCAAGGATGTTTCACTTGGGACTTGAACCAGCCCCCCTCCAGTCCCCAGCCCAGCCCCTGATGGACTGAGCTGCACTGCCAGGTAAACAGCTTTCATTCATTTTTGTGTTTACACTGCTGTGTTAGAGCCTGTGAGTCACAGTGCAAAGGTGAAGAAACTCCTGCAATGAATAATCATAAAAAGAAAGCTGAGTATTTGCCAAACCTGAAATCAATAACAACTGATGTCATCAGTACAGCAGTGGAGCCTCATGGGCTGTGATACATAAAGCCATTTTTTTAAAAAGCTGGTGCACAAACATCCATCACGTTTTGCAAGAGGGGGGGCTGGGGATAAGCTCCAAGCTCATCAAAGCATTTTATTAAGCAGAACATGTCTTACATTTTCACCAGGAATTAAAAACTGGTAACATACTGGCCTCTTCACCTGCTCAAACTGGGATGGATAGCACCAACAGATTTTGTCAAAAGTCCATTGGTTATTAAAATATAATCCATTTTCAAATCGTTGTTGATCTCAGGAGGCTGATCGATAGAAACACACTTAACAAGCTTTGTCATCGTGATGTGTTCAAATACAACAGTAAAAAGGAAAATTAAGAGTTTGACTAATGACTGAAATATTTTGAGATCCTTTTTTGTTTCTATGGCAGCTATAATAGATGTTGCCTAAGGATAAATACACTTGGAAAGCTCTTTTTTTATGTGTTTATTTATTTTTATTTTTGTTTCACATCACCATCTTCATCAAGGATGTTTAGGAAATGTATTTTTTTGAATAAAAGTGAGGGAATGGAGAAATAAAAGCTTTTTCTCCTCAATAATCCCTTGCTGTAAAAAATGCCTTAAATAGCTCAGAATGAGAAATGCATTTTTTTTAAAAAATAAAGGGGCTTAAATGGCTCAGCTGTCAAGAACGAACCAAAACCCGTGACCAAACAACGCAAGTATGCACTGAACCATGTGTTACATGTGATTCATCCTTAATGCCTACCTTTCATTTGTGGTGACACAGTGACACTGGAAAGTCCAGAAGCCCCAATAAAGATTTTCAAGTTGACTCTCCTAAAGAAAAATAAACATTAATATTTTGAAGTCATGCTGAAATAGTTATTTTTTACTCACAGTAGAAAGTTTTGCTGAAATTTGCCTGTCAGGCATAAACTGACACATCAGATGGACCGTTCAATATACACTGCCTGGCCAAAAAAAAGTCGCCAACAAAAAAAGGTCACACACTCTAATATTTTGTTGGTCCGCCTTCAGCTTTGATTACAGCATGCATTCGTTTTGGCATTGCTTCAATAAGCTTCAGCAATGTCACAATATTTATTTCCATCCAGTGTTGCATTAATTTTTCACCAAGATCTTGTATTGATGATGGGAGAATCTGACCACTGCACAAAGCCTTCTCCAGCACATCCCACAGATTCTCAATGGGGTTGATGTCTAGACTCTGTGGTGGCCAATCCAGGTGTAAAAATGATGTCTCATGCTCCCTGAACCACTCTTTCACAATTTGAGCCCGGTGAATCCTGACATTGTCATCTTGGAATATGCCTGTGCCATTAGGGAAGAAAAAATCCATTGATGCAATAACCTGTTCATTCAGTACATTCAGGTACTCAGCTGACCTCATTCTTTGGGCACACAATGTTGCTGAACCTAGACCTGTCCCCAGCAACCCTAGATCATAGCACTGCCCCCACAGGCTTGTACAGTAGGCACAAGGCATGATGGGTGCATCACTTCACCCGCCTCTCTTCTTACCCTGATGCTCCCATCACTCTGGAACAGGGTAAATCAGACCACATGACCTTCTTCCAGTCCTCCAGAGTCCAATCTCTATGCTTCCTGGCAAACTGAAGCCTTTATTTCCGGTTAACCTTACTGAGTAGTAGTTATCTTAAGGCTACACAGCTGTTCAGTCCCAATCCCGTAAGTTGCCTTCACATTGTGAGTGTGGAAATGCTCTTACTCTCACTATTAAACATACCCCTGAGTTCTACTGTTGTTTTTCTTCGATTTGATTTGGCCAAATGTTTAAGTGATCGCCGATCACGATCGTTCAGGATTTTTTTCTGACCACAGTTTTTCCTCGAAGACGATGGTTCCCCACTATCCTTCCAGTTTTTAATAATGTGTTGGACAATTCTTAACCCAATTTTAGAAGTTTCTGCTATCTCCTTAGATGTTTTTTTCTGCTTGATGCATCCCAATGATTTGACTCTTCTTGAACAGTTTAATATCTTTTCTATGACCACAGGATGTGTTTTTTGACATGGTTGTTTAAGAAATGAGAAGCTGCTCATTGCATCAGCCGGGGTTAAATAACTTGTTGCCATCTGAAAGATAATCGCCCATGCAGTAATTACCCAATAGGAGGCTCGTACCTATCTGCTTAGTTAAATCCAGGTGGCGACTTTTTTTTTGGCCAGGGTATTTCATTAGTCCATCTGGGTAACAGCGAAGTGTTTGGAGAGGGCAGAACCTTTCAATAGCATACCCAGCAGGTGATTGGACAATCAATCCATCAATCAAACTCATTATAGGTCAATCAGATAATACTGCTGCTGCAATGTAAAATATAAGATAAGATAAGATAAGATAAGATATCCTTTATTAGTCCCACAGGGGGAAATTCCAAAATATACAGCAGCTGCAGGATACAAGAGAAGTACTGAAAGATAAGGTAATTACAGATCAAATACAGTAATGCAAAAATAGAAATAAATTTTTTTTGAAAAATGTAAAAAAAAAGTATATACTATACAGTCAGTGGCATATTTACAGTCCTGATGTACATGTTTGTTGTTTGACAGATGGTTATGTACATGTTGATATTTTACAGGATGAGATTTGTGATATTATAATATAAATATGGTGGCTATGTACATGTCTGGTATTTTGCAGAGAAACATTATCACATATAAATATAAATGTGGTTTATTGCACACTGGAGAGGTTTTTGTTATAAAGTCTGACAGCTGCAGGAAGGAAGGACCTGCGATACCTCTCCGTCACACACTTCGGGTGGAGCATCCTGTCACTCACGGAGCTCCTTAGTGCAGTGAGTGTGTGTTGGAGGGGGTGGGAGTCTTTGTCCATCATAGAGGACAGCTTGGTTGTAGTCCTCCTCTCCACCACCTCCTCCACCGGTTCCAGAGGGCATCCCAGGACTGAGCTGGCCTTCTTTATCAGTTTATCCAGTCTCTTCCTGTCAGCTGCTGTGATGCTGCTCCCCCAGCAGACCACTCCATAGAAGACTGCCGAGGCCACAACAGAGTCATAGAAGGTCTTCAGGAGTGCCCCCTGCACCCCAAAAGACCTCAGTCTCCTCAGCAGATAGAGTCTGCTCTGTCCTCTTTTGTAAAGTGCGGTAGTATTATGAGTCCAGTCCAGTTTATTGTTAAGATGAACACCCAGGTACTTATAAGATGTCACCATCTCAATGTCCCTTCCCTGAATGTTCACTGGTGATGGGGGGGAGTGGGGGCGCCTGCGGAAGTCCACAACCAACTCCTTGGTCTTATCAGAGTTGATGTGCAGGTGGTTCTGCTGGCACCAGTCCACAAAGTCCTGGATGAGTTCTCTATACGACTGGTCGTCCCCGTCTGTGATGAGGCCGACGATGGCAGAGTCATCAGAGAATTTCTGGAGGTGGCAGGTGGGTGACAGGTGGGAAAAGTCCGCAGTATAGAGGGTGAAGAGGAACGGCGCCAGCACCGTTCCCTGGGGGGCCCCTATACTACAGAGGACAGTCTCTGACACACAGTCCCGGGTCCTCACATACTGTGGGCGGTTGGTGAGGTAGTCCACAATCCAGCATGTGAGGTGTTGGTCCACACCAGAGAGCTCCAGCTTGTCCCTCAGGATGGCCGGCCTGATGGTGTTGAAAGCGCTGCTGAGGTCCAGGAAAAGGACCCGAACAGAGCTTCCAGGCGACTCCAGGTGGGACAGAGCTCGATGGAGGAGGAAAATGATGCCGTCGTCCACTCCGATTCCAGTCTGGTACGCAAACTGCAGTGGGTCCATGGACGAGCTCACCAGGGGGCGCAGGTTGGCAAGGACCAGCCGCTCCAGGGCCTTCATGAGGTGGGATGTGAGGGCCACCGGTCTGTAGCAGCTAGGGTCCTTGGGATGGGGGGTCTTTGGCACTGGTACCACGCAGGATGTCTTCCAAAGGCGTGGTACCCTTCCCAGTTTCAGGCTCAGGTTGAACAGGTGTCCAACAATCCCACTCAGCTGGTCTGAGCAGGACCTGAGCAGTCTGGGACTGAGGCCGTCTGGTCCTGCAGCCTTCCTGGTCTTAATCCTCCTGAGCTGACCTGGAGAGGTGTGAGGGACAGGGTGGAGCAGGGGGGCTGTGTGTCCTGGGGTGTGGGGCTGGATGCTGGAGGGGGGTTGGTGAGGGGGGGGGGGCTGGTGATGGTCTCCTGGGTACTGTAGGGGGGGAGGGGGAGGTGAGGGGGGGCTGGGGGGGAGCTGGTGGTGGTGAGCTGGGTACTGTAGCGGGGGAGGTGGGGGGAGGGCTTGGGCAGAGTGCTGGTGGTGGTGAGCTGGGTACTGTAGCGGGGGAGGTGAGGGGGGTGGGGGGAGGACTTGGGCAGAGTGCTGGTGGTGGTGAGCTGGGTACTGTAGCGGGGGAGGTGAGGGGGGTGGGGGGAGGACTTGGGCAGAGTGCTGGGAGAGCGATGGACGGGGGCTGCTGCAGGGCTGTCACAGCTGAGGGAGGGGCAGACACTTCCTCAAACCTACAGAAGTAGGTGTTCAGTTCATCTGCCCACCTCTGGTCCCCGGCTGTCTGGGAGTTGGACCCCTGGTGGCCCGAGATGGTTTTTAGGCCTTCCCAGACTCCCTTGGTGTTTCTCTCCTGCAGCTGTTCCTCCATCTTCTTCCTGTATCTGTCCTTCTCCTCCCTGATTTTCCTCCTCAGCTCCTTCTGGACAGTCTTTAGCTCCTCTCTGTTTCCTGACCTGAAGGCCCTCTTCTTCTTCTTTAAAAGAGCTTTAATGTCAGGAGTGATCCAGGGTTTGTTGTTGGAGAAATACCGTACTGTCCTGGTGGGTACAGTATTCTCCACACAGAAGTTTATATAGTCCGTGATGGTGTCTGTTAAACTGTCGATGTCCTCCTCATGAGAGTCACTGAATATTACCCACACTGTAGTTTCAAAGCAGTCCCTCAGAGCCTCTTCAGCCTCGTCAGACCACTTCTTCACCGTGCGGGACACAGCTGGTTGCCTGTTAAACAGGGGCTTGTAAACAGGCAGGAGATGAACCAGGTTGTGATCAGCTTTTCCCAGAGGGGGGAGAGGTGATGAGTTATATGCCTCCTTGGTGTTGGCATAGAATAAGTCCAGTGTTTTATTTTCTCTGGTGGCACATGTGACATACTGGATGGATTTAGGCAGAGTGGAGGACAGAGAGACATGATTAAAGTCCCCAGAGATCAGTAAGAGGGCCTGAGGGCTCTGAGTCTGCAGCCTGTGGATCGCGGTGTTGATGACGTCACAGGCTGCATCGGCGTTAGCAGAGGGAGGAATATACACAGCCACCACAATGGCGTGTGAAAATTCCCGCGGCAGATAGTAAGGCCTCAAACTAACAGCCAACAGCTCAATGTCTGGACAGCAGTGCTGCTCTTTGACAGTGATGTGCCTGGAGTTACACCATCTATCGTTCACAAACACCGCCAGCCCCCCTCCTTTTCTCTTACCGCTCCTCTTTGTCCTGTCTGCCCGTATGAGGGAGAATCCCTCCAGCTTTACGGTCGCGTCTGTGTGCGTTGTGCTCAGCCATGTCTCCGTAAACAGCAGCATGCTGCACTGCCGGAACTCCTGCTGATACCGGGTCAACGCCGCCAGCTCATCCATCTTATTGGGGAGAGATCTTACGTTCCCCATGATGATGGATGGGAGAGTCGGTCGATAAGCTCTCCTGCTTTCACGGCGTCTAGTCCCAGCACGGCATCCCCGCATCCTCCTCCGTAACTCTCGGGGGATATCAGGTCGCTCCTCCAGTCGCACAGCTGTGTTACGCAGGGCCAACAGCTGATCCCTACTGTAAACAATGGGAGCCATTTCCGCTCACGGACCCACAGACGCGAGGAAAAGTTGCCGAAAAAAAGTGTTTAAAGTAGCAGATGATCCGTGCTCGGTGTCTCAGGTGCACCGAGGTTTCACACATCGGCAGAAAGTAAAAAGAAGAAAAAGGACGTACAATAGACATAGTAAGAAAAGAAAAACTCCGTAGAGTTCGCGGAGCTGCTGTAAGAGGCTGCCGTTCGTTCAGCGCCGGAAGTCGGATGTACAACAAGACCTGCTCTGTAGAGCAAATTCTCACCAAAACATGTCAGAAGTGGAGAGAAAATATCTCTCTATCAGTGTTTATATTTGTTTTTCATTTAATAAGAAAATGTGGTCCAGGTCTGATAAAACTGCTATCCTCCCTTTTACAAGACACAGCTCATCACATTAAAAAATGTTCAAAAGTGTCAGGCTTTAGGCCCTGTTCTATGCATGCAGTCATACAAATAAAAAAAAAAACATTTTTAATTGTTTCCTCACTTTTGAAAGAGCAAATCCTCTTTGTCCTTGAGTTTGCTCTTATTTTCTTTTTCCACTCTCATGTGGTTTACCCTCACGTCACAGCTCAGATTCTTTGGCTTGTAGCAGAACCAGGGTTCACCTGTACGGAGGTCGGTGAAGTTGCACTGTGGTTGGCCGGTTCGTCGTAGACAGACGTTACAGATGCTAGCTTCAGTGACTGAGCCGGAGCGAAAGAAGCTCTTGAAGAAAACTCTATCAGGATGTTCTTTGCTCATTCTGCGCAGGACTGTGATGGCCTCACTTGGATGAACAAGCATCACCTGATGGAGTAAAGAAAAAGTTTTTAAACTGTCCAGTCATGTTTGGTCATTGAAAGAAAAACTAAAGCTTGAATAATTGAAGCGGGGTTGTTTGAGGTACATGGCACAAGCCTGAACATTAGCCACAGAGAAGGAGGTCAGCTCCATATCTGCACAGAGAGCCGGTGTAGGAACCAGATGTGCTCTGGGACCTGCGCCTCGTGTTGACATAACACAGTTTGATTGGCTGGACTGACAGCGATGACATGGCATGTTGTGATTGGACGTACATCAGGAGTTAAAAAAATTTCAATACAAGTTCTTGACAAATGATACTGTTGGTGATTTATCAAGTATTTATAATGTTCTTCAAAAAAAGTCAAATCTGGTTCATAGTTTAGGTGTTTTCAAGTGGGGTTGAGTGAGGTCGATGGCATGAGCCTGAACAGTTCTCTCCTGGTTATGAAATCTCGTGACGAATGCTAATGCTAAACATTGCTGTACATGGTGCCAAACTTTCTGCATTGGGGAGGAAACAAGCCACAAAAACAGCACATCCACTTAATTTATATTTGAGACTCAGTACACCCTATGTGTCCCTCCACTAGCAGCGCAAACTAGTTTGCTTCACATGAGGAAAAAAATGTTACCGATTGGCATAAACTGACGATTGAAAGAAAATAATTTGCCTCAAGCCAGCAGGTATTTGATGTACAGTTACAGGACTGACATACAGAAGTCTGATCCTGTTGGTTTTACTGGAGATTTTAACTATTAATACCATTTTGGTTTTACTGTTATGTGGAAATGTCTAACTCCCTTTTAGGATTGTTTCCCAAGCTTTGGATGCTTTAATGAAAAAAAAAACAAAACACTTTAATCTGAGTATTTATGTATGTCATACAGTGTCCTCTTTGTTCTATGGGTGTAGGGGCACAATAAAAAGAGAGGAATTAAATAATCCAGACAAAATTTAGACCTAACAACTAAACCTGCTGTGTAGATAGCAAAATGCCAGCCGCCCAGTGCTCACTGATTTAAAATAAATGAGATGACACATTCTGATTGGTTTGATCTATGTTCTGCCCAAAATACACTCATGTATAATCAAGGTACGTAATTCATCCTTTTGTGCAGTGCTCCTTGGAACACGTGTCCTCAAAACAGCAAAATTTTGACTGATGAGCCCCAAAATGCCGTAAGTCACACACTTTGGACAACTCGCTTCACGTCCTCAATATAAAGAAAGCCCTATATGTTTGTATAAGTATTCAATGTAAATGACTGTCATGTTCACAGCAAACGTTGTGCTTTTGTCAAGTTCAGAGTGATTGTTTTTCTTGTGAAGCCTGCAGACTGTAGCTGGTCAGTGTTGCTAGTTTAAGAACACACAGGCTGTATTGAAAGTGGAGCCAAAATAAAACAGCTTGTTTGTGGAAAGGTAAGTTGTTGTACAAGTTCTTGGTATGGTGTGCAATCACCCTGTGCTGTTTTTGTTGCTTGTTTGAATCTTTAACTCTTTAACTCATGCAAAGCTGGTGGCCCCATCTGCAGCAATATACAGCTCTAGCACTCGTGTCTGAGCTGAACTAATGCCACTTCAACAATACCGAAACATCCCTTTAAACCTCAGCATACTGACACATTTTATTAACTGTGTGCAGCCAAGAGATTGCATGCTGTGTTTTTAACATGTCTGCTTGCTTTTGAACAAAGGTGCATCTGGAGAGAAGCTTACCTCAATCTGAGCACTTCCTTCCCAAAGCAAAGGAAACACAGCAGAGTAGGAGCCATTGAGGTGATCCACCACTCGCCCGGCCACGCCTGCTTTAAGTGTCCTGTTGTGGAGCCGAGCAAGTAAGAAATCCCCTCCAGTCTTCTTGGGACGACCTTGAAAGTCAAACATTTTTATCAGGACCTCCAGCCGGTCTCCTACATGCCACTCTCCTCCACCCCTCCTTGGGAGAATAGTGAAGGTGCTGTGGGCGGGGTCACTTGTCTGATTCAATAATACAGGAGATGGCAGGACTGGAGTTTCGGGCCATGCAATGGAGTCTAATATGAGACGTTCTTCCTTAGCATCTGCAGGAGACAGTGGCCCAAAGGTGCAGAAGTCACTAGAAACCGGAGGAGCAAAGGTAGAGGCAGGGGTTGCATGGTTGAGGTTTATGGCAGGGTTGTCATGAAAATTAAACTGGAGGGACCGAGAGAGAAAGATGTGACAGAGGTTAATTAAACAAACAGAGCAGGATTATAGTTAGAGGAGTAAGAAAATAAAGATACACCCATAAATTGTGATATTGTATGAACATTTTCCTTCAATAATTTATTGAAATTGAGGGCATTTTTGGGGGGATTTTAGTGCAGTACTTTGACTCTATCTCTCTGTTACATTTATTGTTACTACTGTTACACAATAAAATTTATAAAAGATGCAGAAAGTATGCTTTATACAGATAACACCAACCGAAAACAGATTTCATTTTTCATTATAGGTTCTTAATGCTTAAAAAGTATGTCAAAAGGACTTGAGGGAAAAAAAAAAACTCTGATGTTTTCCCCTGTTTGCATATACCATAATACAAACCCCAACTTCAAAGTTGGGACCTTGCGTAAAATGCAAATAAAAACTGAATACAATGATTAGTAAATCCTGGTCAACCTATATTCAATTAAATACAATACAAAAGACGGTAAATTTCTGGAAACTTTCCATGGGAAGTTAAGCTTGGGATTTATGTGAATAAAGCAGAAATTTGGTTAAATTAAACAAACTTAAAAGTTTAAAGTTTGTTTAATTAGTGTTTTGTCATAGGCAGGTATTCATGCAAAATTATACAATTAAAAACATTATGTCACAACAGATTTATCTGTTAGCAGAACTTAATCAAGTTTTATTATTTTAGTAAACAATTTCCAGTGCGCTTTATGCAGTCCACAGGCTCAACTCTGTGGCTTAAATAGTCCAGGATTCTAGAAATCATCCAGCCACGTGATGGAGGAATGCACAGTGCATGTATGGGGCATGGTCTCAGTACCCCAGTAGAAAACAGTTTGCTATACACATGTGATTGAGGAATATTCTCAGGTGTGCTTGCCTGAAATCTGGTTGTTCTAGTCAAGACTTTGCCAAAATAAAGTGTCTCCAACTATCTGTATTTTTCCTGTTTAGTGCCAAATTTCGGTTTAGAAATTCCAGGTTAATTCCCATTTATTCCCATTTATCTCTTAAACTGTCATTATGTTGGCATTTGGGTCATGAGATTTTTTGTTTATACACTTGCCTGTATGGATGATGTTATTTTAGGACACCACCAGAGGGTGCAAAAGATCTCCGGGTGTATGCAACTCCCTTTTGTGCTAGTGTGCTGCTGCTGTGTTGACTCTGTTATGTCCCCCCTGCAATCCTGCCAGTCAAGTGCGTTAATTCTGGATGACATGCACAACCTACGCACTGAATCAATGCTTAACTCCTCATATTCCTGAAAACCTTCACAACAAAAATTTAAGCAAGTCAACTTTCTGAGCCATTTGAAGGGGAGATTTAAAAGGATACAACAGCTTTTTTTTTCTTTTCCTGTCTTGCCTCACACCGCTAGTTAGCTTAGCTCAAACACTGGGTGTCAATGGGTAGCATTAGCCTGCCTCTGCCTGGAGTCATCAGAGAAACTATTCAGCAACTCATAGCGGTCATGTGTGCTTGTTGTGACTCTTTTTTTTTTTTTGCTGGATTATGTTATGTTATCTATTTTTAGACTAAGATTAGCACTTAATGTAATTTTCGAATGAAATACATACAAAACTAAACTGCAGAGTGCATGCACAAATCATTGATGATGTGCTTTGTTTTGTTGACCTACTTACAACAATACAAAGCTCAGGAGTGAGGCAAGACACAAAAACAAAAAAGGTTTTACAAAAACACAAAACAAAATGTGGTGGTGTATCCCTTTACAAAGCATATTGCAAGATCATCTTCAAGCACCAACACTCTGAATGACGCATCTTTACAATTATTTGCTATTTACCTGGTCTCGCCTCTACAAAACAGCTGTGAACGTACATAGATTGGTTCTACCAACTTCAACACACAGGGAGGTGAAAAACAGAGACTCAGTCATTCTCTTATTAAGTCTTTGTCTTACAAAACTTTCCCCATCCTACTCCCTTCACTTGCATTGCTTCATTGTATCTTGGCTCCTCCCAGCGAGAAACTAAAGGAGTCCTTCACTTCATCAGCCTGAACAGCATCAGGTGTCAAAGATCAGCTACACATCTGATTGGCTGTCAAACACGTCATGACACAGTCAGCCTCTGATATAAAAAAATTAACAAACATGACACAATAATGTGGCCTCGCATAAAACGGCAGTTTGTTTGGAAATAAATCCTCCTGTATAACGTTTGGAGTGTATTTGATAAACTCTGTCAAAAAAACCTGTGAGAAAAAGTACTGATCAGAGTGAGGGTGTGGCATGCAACAGCTCCAAACCAATCACACTGCTTCTAATTTTGAGAGACTTTTGAAGAATGCACACTGGTGTATCCTTGTTCTGAGCTCCTCCAGAAGCCTCCTCTCTGCTCCATCCTCGCCTCCTCCAGGTGCATTTTTTCATCATGGAGGAGGGAGAATGACTTTCATGTTGGTGGAGGAGAGAGGAAGAGAGGATGGATGAGATTATGAAATAAGAAACACCCATTGTTTCTTTATATTGTCCTTGTCGGAGTCGCAGGTAGGTGACGCAGTGATGCTGTGACGTGGATTCAGTGAGTCGGCAGATTCAGACAGACTAGGCGCGCGCAAAAACATTCATTCATTCAACTGTAAACACTCGCCAATCTGATCTTAATCTACCGAGAAGAAGTTACTTTCTCAACAGGGACACTCTGGAGGGCATTGAGGAGGATTTGGTGGGCCTGACGGATTACATTGACCAGTGTTACGACAGGATCGTCATGGGGAAGCCAAACCTGACATCGACCCCCTCCACTTCATCCAAGGCGAAGAGACCACGCAATGGGGACTCATCCGGAGCTATTTCGCCTCCAGGTAATGATTCTACCGACGTTCTTTTCTCCATAGATAAGAAGCTAACCAGCCTGGACGCCCGGTTGAGCCTGCTGGAGGTCCTCCATAAAAGAGTTCCAGGCGCTGCGTGAGTCACTGGAGTTCAGCCAACACCAGGTGGAGACGCTCGCGGCGGAGAATAATAGCCTCAGAGAGTCGGTTAAATCTCTCTCCGAGGGGATGACCCGACTCTCGGAGGAAAACAAGAAGATCAAGGAAACAGTCCTTGATCTGCAGGCACGTAGCATGCGAGATAACCTGGTGTTTGCAGGCATCCCTGAACAGGCTGAAGAGGATCCAGACGCAACGGTCACAGCCTTTATTAAAAATCAACTGAAGCTCCCCGAGGAAACCGTGAGTAACATCTCGTTTCACCGGGTCCATCGTTTGGGAGGTAAGAGATCAGATTCAAGTAGACCTAGACTGATTGTGGCTAAGTTTGTTAACTTCAAACAGAAAGAGCAGGTAAAGAGCCAGGGCAGGGAGCTGAGGGGGACGGACTTCAGCGTGAACGACCAGTTTCCCAAGGAGATCCTGGAGCGGCGCAAGGTCCTGTTTCCAGTCAGGTGGAGGTTCGTTGAAATAGGCTCCCGAGCTGTCATTGCTGTTGACAAACTGTTCGTTAACAACCAATTGTATCGCGATCCAGGTGTCACTCCTTGGCTCTACTAACTTCAAGTAAATACCACCATTCATCAACACATCATACAAGGTTTAAACACTTCTATGGGGTATGCAAATCATCTAAGCAGTATTAGTTGACAAAAAGCTCACTGCTAGTCTCCATGTGAGGGATCCTGATGTCTTCTGTTCTATCAGAATATTTGTGTTATTTCTTTTTTTTAGTCTTGTTCTTTTTTTTTCTTTGTTTCTATGGTCCTCTTCTCTCCTTCATTCTCTCCACAATTAGCTGCAATACTAACCTTTTATGTTACACTAAAAACAGGGTCTCAGACACATATAAAACACATACAGGACACTCAAAGCACTTCTGCACTACAAACAGCATGTGGCCACACATTAACACCCAATATGCACAGCAACACACCCACAGCATGTGGATTTATCAAACATATACAGTCATGGAAACATCACACAGGCGATTTCACTGGCACACATACATACATGGGAGTATCATGCATGCTCGCAAGGATGCATGCATATGGGCACATACACATATATGTCTGCTTGAGCACATATACACACATTTCTCTTAGTTAACTCAATCAGCTGGCCTAAGTATGACACCACTCAGGTTTATTTCATGGAATATACGTGGAGCTGGTTCCAGGGAGAAGAGATTGAAGGTATATAATAAATTGAAAGATCTGCAGGCAGACATTATTTTGCTACAAGAGACCCATTTATCAGAGACAGCAGTGGGTTCACTCTCCACTGTACAGTTCCCTCATGTGTATTCGGCCTGTCTCAATTCCAGACAAAGAGGTGTAGCCGTCTTAATAAGTAGGCAGGTAAATTTCACCGTTGAGAGCACAGTTTCGGACCCAGAAGGTCGATATATAATTATAAAATTAACTATTCAAAATATGAAGCTATGCATTGCTAACATTTATGGACCAAATGTTGATGACCCCTCCTTTTTTCACTCCTTGTTCACCTCACTCTTTGATCACTTAGATAACACACTCATCATAGGAGGAGACTTCAACATGGCCTTGGACTCAGGAATGGACAGGCTGAGTACAACAGGAAACTATCGGCTCTGGCAATCCACTAAGGTTGTTAAACAATACATGGAGGATTTTGGTCTCTGCGATGCCTGGCGCTCACACCACCCCACTCTTAAAGATTACACATATTTCTCACCGGTGCACCATTCATATTCCAGAATAGATTTCTTTCTAGTTAGCAGCTCAAGAATGAGCAATATAATAGAAACTACTATCCATCCTATCACTATCAGTGACCACGCACCAGTGTCATTCACTCTAATTGATAAGAAAATAAAACCACCAACGAATAACTGGAGATTTAATACATCATTACTTAAAGATCCTAATTTTATCAGCTATTTTGAAAAAGAATGGTCTCTATATATAGAAAATAATGACCTACCAGAGACCTCAGCTTGTGTTCTTTGGGAAGCAGGAAAGGCAGTAATGCGAGGAAAAATAGTTTCATTCTCATCACACAAGAAAAAGGAGGAGAAGCAGCGAACATCTGAACTGGAGTCAAGACTCAAATTGCTAGAAGAAGCATATAGGGCAGCCCCTGAAGAGCACATACTGAACAGTATTAGGAAGGCTAAACTTGAGTTGAATGAAATAATCGAAAAGAAAACTGAATTTATGATGCAAAGACTACGCTTGGAAAAATTTGAACACAGCAACAAATCTGGTAGATTCCTAGCTAGTCAATTAAAGGCAAACAAAGAGAAAACAACTATCTCCTCTGTTAAGGATTCAGCAGGAAATATCACCCATGATCCTGACAGAATAAATAACATCTTTAGGGATTTCTATAAGACACTTTATTCATCACAAATTGACCCACCAGATAGCAGCATTGAAGAATTTCTTAGTGACATAAACCTCCCAAAATTGCAACCAGAACAGGGAATGGCTTTTGACTCACCCCTCACAATTGGGGAACTCCATAAAGCACTGCAAGGCATGCCTAGTAATAAAGCCCCTGGTCCAGATGGTTTTCCAGCAGAATTCTATAAGGCATTCTGGACCGCACTGGGACCCACTTTCTTTAAGATGGTCTCAGAGATCAAGGGAAAAGGAAAAATACCCAAAAACATGAATTCAGCCAACATTACCCTACTACTAAAACCAGGAAAAGACTCCACACTTCCATCTAGTTACCGGCCGATTTCGTTAATAAACGCTGACCTCAAAATAATCTGCAAAGCCCTTGCCAAAAGATTAGAAGCAGTAACTCCTCTTATTATACACCCTGATCAAACAGGCTTTATAAAGGGCAGACATTCTTCGACTAATATGCGCAGACTAACTAATCTGATAGATTATGCCATCTCACACAATCTAGAAACCACAATCACCTCCTTAGATGCAGAAAAAGCATTTGACCGTGTTAACTGGAAGTTCCTATTTGCAACATTGAACAAATTTGGATTCGGTCCATCTTTTATTGACTGGCTGAAGATCTTATACAATGACCCAAATGCATGTGTAAGTACAAATGATCAAACTTCTCCAAGCTTCAGTCTACAAAGGGGCACCAGGCAGGGCTGCCCACTCTCCCCCTCACTTTTTGCTATCTTTATTGAACCTTAGCAGCTAGTATTAGACAATCTAAAGAAATTAAAGGTATTAATGGCAATAGTATAGAACACAAGACTAGTCTTTATGCTGATGATGTATTACTTTTTCTCCAGAACTCACAAACATCTCTCTCTCATACAATCACAGTCATTAATAAATTCTCATCAATTTCGGACTACTCCATTAATTGGTCTAAAACTACTGTTCTACCTATCAACTGCACGTTCCAGAATATTCCAAATATTACACTACATTCAGGGAATATTAAATATTTGGGAATAAACATCTCTTCCAGTATTTCTGAATTAATAAAGCTAAACCATGTCCAGCTTTTAAAAACAGTTGAGGACGACCTCACTCGGTGGAAATTCTTACCCATATCACTCATGGGAAGAGTTGCCACCATAAAAATGATGATTCTACCTAGAGTAAACTATCTGTTCTCAATGATTCCCACGAAACCTCCTTCCACTTGGTTTAAAACCTTAGACTCATTCATTAATAAATTTCTATGGAAAGCCAAACCACCACGTATTAGTTTAAAAACTATACAAAAGACTAAAAACAATGGTGGTTTAGATTTGCCCAATTTTCACCTCTATTTCCTAGCAAACAGATTACAATACATATCAAAATGGCTAAATCCCAACCAACTAGATGAACCATGGCTGGATGTAGAGCAGGTACTATGTAATGACCTAGTTATTTCTAGTCTGCCATGTATAAGCCCAACTGTAAGGCATCATAAATCTTTTAAAAGCATCAACATTAGTTCCACTCTGACAGCCTGGTGGGAGTTCCTGAAATTGACCAAATCTTCACTTGTCCCGTATAAGCTTACACCCATCTGGAACAACCCCGACATCCTGCAAAATAAGAAAATGATAAACGTTGCTCAGTGGACTAATAAA
Organism: Cetoscarus ocellatus; assembly: GCA_037902135.1. Classification (NCBI taxonomy): domain Eukaryota; kingdom Metazoa; phylum Chordata; class Actinopteri; order Labriformes; family Labridae; genus Cetoscarus; species Cetoscarus ocellatus. The sequence continues at coordinate 499,306 of JBAMNC010000941.1, read as the reverse complement.
GGGATAAAGCATCTCGAACATATTATTCAAAACAAAAAATTCATACCATTCGAGGAACTCACTGTGCAATATGAAATCAGCAGCGCCAAATTCCTAGAGTACCAACAAATGAAATCTATAATAAGCAAGAAATATAATTCCAACCAGCTGGACTTACAACTCCCTGCTCAAGTTGCAGAATTTATAAATCTCAAAGCCCCAAAATTGTTATCAAAAATCTATAGGCTACTGGTCAAGACAGAAGATTAAATCTCACTCCCAACGCTCATCCAGTAATTTTGATAATAACTTTTGGTCACAAGTCTGTTCAAATACATTCAAAATGACTAAAAATTCAAATCTGCAACTTATACAGTACAAAATTATCCACAGAATCCAGTACACGGGACAAAGGATGTTCAAGATGGGCCTAACGCAATCAAGTATTTGTTCACATTGCACCAATAACATGCCAGATGACTATTTACATGCTGTGTGGTCCTGTACACCAGTTCAGAAGTTTTGGCTGCGGGTGTGTGAGGACCTTTCAGTATGGTTCAAGTGTAATATCCCTGCCTGTCCCAGACTGTGCCTTCTAGGGATCTGCATGGTCCCCGGGGTCTGGCCGGGGGGCGCTTCGGGCGGGTGCCGGCCCGCAGTGGGTGGCTGTCTGGGCTGGTTCTGTCCTCCTGGGTGCCGGGCTGGGCCCTCCCCTGCGGGGGTGGGTGGGTTGTCCTTGGGCTCGCGGTGCCCGTCTCCTGCCCCCCTACACTCGATCGGGGGCCCAGCGTCTGGCGGGGCCTGTGGGCCTCAGCCCCCTGGGCCCCTGGGGCCCTTACCCCGCAGAGTCGGGTGTCTACCTCCCGCTTCTCCTTGCCTCTTCTCCCGGCCTTCTCCTTGGTTGGCGCGCTCCTGGCTCTGTGGCAGGCTGCCTTTGCTCTGCGCTCTGTCGTGGCGGCTGGCTGCGTGGTGCTGGGGGGCTCTCTCAGTGTACATCTGGCCCCTAAAGGCAGTGGGGCTACATCTGCACGATCACTCCTTTGCATGATCACTAAACACAAAGCACAACTTGATCCGAACAATCTGCACTCTCAGCCATGCCCCTACAGATACCGATATCTGTATGTTTATGTATATATGTGTCTATGTATGTATATATATACATCTACAATTGTTGTTGCTGTGCTCATTAGTGTTAACTATCTTTCCAGTTCTTCTCTCCTCAGGTGCTTCTTGTGTTTGTAGTGTCCTCAGGATACTGTTTCTTTTCAGGTTCAGCAGCTGGTTGTTTGGTTCTCCTGTTTGTATGCATCTGCTCAGTTATTGTGGTTGTTCTTTTCTGTTTTGTTGTTTCTCTCTCCCTTTCTGTCTATTTTTCTTCCCTCTCTCTTATCTATTATCACTCTTGTCTGGTCAAGCAATAATCTTCCAACTTGGCAGTATACAGTGGGGGAAAAAAAAAAAAAAAATTTAAAATTAACAAAAACACTAATAAAAAGTTTCACTTAAAACTCAAGGGGAGCCTTATATACAAACGGCTCCTCTTGGCAAAGTAAATGTGTTCTGCACAAAATGGCAGCCAAACCATAATTCTGCTGTTGCAATGCTGGACACGACAACTTAAAAAAAAAAAAAAAGATATATATATATATATATATATTGTCCTTGTCCAAAAAAAAGTAGACTCAAAACCCTGATTTAAAAGAATGTTAAATTTTTGTCTTGATTATAAAAACTCCTACCCTCAGAAGGTCCTGGTTCCATAGCAGGAAGACAAACACAAACAGAAAGAGGAAGATGGCAAAACCCCTCAGAGGGTTCAAGCTGATCTTCTGTGTCATGGAACCAATGGACATCATGGTCAGTCCCTCTTTTGGTACTATAACACAAGTAAACAGACAATTAAATAAACATTGAAACAATATTAAGAATATTTCTGTAGTAAAGTCAAACTCTTTTACAGTCATCTCTATATTAGAGGAACAATATCCAATATCCTGATACATATATATTCCTGATTCTATGTATATATATATATATATATATATATATATATATATATATATATATATATATATATATATATGTATATATATATATATATATATATATATATATATATATATATATATACATATATATATATGTACACACACACACATACATACATATATGTATGTATGTATATATATATTTTATACATTTAAATGTATCTATGCATATATGTGCATCCATAAAATAAAGAGTTTGTCTTCAGCCTGCTCTATCGTAAAGTGTCTTGAGATAACACTTGTTATGAATTGGCGCTATACGAATAAAGATTGATTGATTGATTGATTGATATCCAAAAATTGGTTCTCATGCACCCATCAAAGTTCTTTAAGTTTTGCTATCACATATAAAACTCGATATCAATTAAAATGTTCATGGAGGTCCACCACCCACAGGGATCAGCATGGGGGTCAGGATGTAGAATGGGCAGCAGCCAAAAAGAGAAATCTAGAATTGCTAATTCTCACAAACATGCCAGTAGGCTGGTTTTCAGGACGTGGAATATCACCTATCTGAAGGGAATGGAGCCACATTTGGCTCTGGAGGTAGAGCACAACAGCTTAAATCTAGTTGGTTTTTCCCACATGCACAGTGCCAGCTCTGGATCCAGTTTCCTTTAGAGGGGCTGGATGCTTTTAAGCCAAAAGCATCCTGTTTGTAGTTGAGGAGTGGTGCGGTGCTGTGGAGTGAAAAGCACTTTGTTACTTATAAACTCACCTGCAGGTCACTTTTGTTGTAGCACTCTGGGTAGTGGCATCACAGGCCAGCCCTGGTCTTCTGTTCACACCCTGGCCCTATCTGTCAAACCTATGAGACACAAAAACCCCATCACTGTGTTAGTGAGGGGGACATTAATGAAGACGTAATGTGGAAAAGTGAATAAAATCAGAGAGGTGAGGAGGCGGGAAAAGAGTTAAGAGAATAGAGGCTGCTTGAAAATTCTAATGCTAGGGCTGCTTGATTATGGAAAAATAATAATCTCTCTATATTATTGCATTGATTTGCAGTATATATATATATATTTTATTTTAGGTACAATTTCTGTCATAGAAAAGCTAAACTCTTAAGAATCTTACTGTAACATATTGTTGAGCAAACGTTGTTTTTTGTGGAAAATTAGACCCTGTTTACAAGACAACGAAAATGGAGGGTTTTCATTGAGTTTTCGCCTTCTGTTTACACAGGAAAGGTGCCCGGAGTGTCTGCAAACTTTTGAAACCAGGGTCCAGAGTGAAAAGTTTTGAAAATGTTTTTGTATCCGTATCTGTGTAAACGGGAATCTACTTTTTCCCTGGAAACGTGGACTGACGCGCGGCACATGCGCAGTACTCATTCAGACAAAGGTTGCACACTCATCCCAGGAACAACAACAACAACAACAACAAAAACAACAACAACAACAACAACAACAGCAACAGCTTTGGCCGTCTACAGCGCAACACGTGTGCTGCTCACCAGAAAAGATTGATTATTTTGGCTCTCACAACAGCCAAAAGGATACTATTAAGACATTGGAGGAAAAAACACCCACCTCCTTATGTAGAATGGACTACAACAATGGCACAGCTAGCTGCTTACGAGAAGGTGACATACTCCCTATAGGACAAACTGGATCAGTATATGTTTACTTGGAGCCCATTTACCGACTGGTTGTCTATAAGATAAGGGTTGTTTTGATAAGGCAGTGCTGTCAATGGTTTGGTATGCTTATCTATTGTGAAGTATCAAGGTGGTGGTTTATGTTGTTGTTTTGTTTTGTCTTGTTTTATACTTCACTCATTTACTAAAACTTAGGGAGCAAATTTTTGGTCTTAGTGGGCCCCTGAATGAGTGAATTTACTTCTCCCTGTCTGTACTTTGTGTGCGTGTGTGTGTGTGTGTGTTTAAAAGTTTAATAAAAATGTTAATTACAAAGAAAACAGTCCCCTGTTTGTATTTCATATCCTGAGGTGATTATGCGTTTGCAGTGGCAGGGCTAAAACTCTGCAACAGCCTCCCAAGTGTATTGGATTAGCTGATAATGTGTTTTTTTTTAAAAAGCTGCTGAAAACTTATTTTTGTCAGCTGGCACTTTTACAGCCTCTACCCATCCTGGTCTTACAGCTGTGTGATTGTATGTCAGTGTTGTGATATATGTTGGCATGTTTGTATGAGGAGTGCACACAAGGGGCGCTGCCAATATTTTGGGCCCCATGAAAAGATATCACATTGGGCTTCATCCCAAAACAGCTCTGCACATTTTCTCAAACCAAGCATCTGAAAATGCAAATACAGG